>JBBPMT010000198.1:10845-22349 GCA_038090455.1 Garcileccinum viscosum
GGAGCGATCGATAAGTTCCCGAAAGAGACCCTCTTGCAACCAGAAATCTCATGATCACTCGAGTCCCGACTCCGCCTTGCTTCCTTTCCCCAGGTGGGGGCCAGTGAGGCGTTTCGCCGGATTCGGACGACTCGATCTGGCTGAAATTCAAATAATAGGCCGCATCGATCGCGCCCATGACGCTTCAAGGGTGCCGGTCAAGTGACCCTCCGACAGATACTTACCCGACGTCGCGCCTAAGGAGGGCCGCCACTTGGCCACCTGCCAGTGCTGTACCTTACGTGCACCTGCCAATTAGCCATCCAAGTTTGCTTCAAAAATGTAAGTGCAAACCGATCATGACGGTGCCACCGCCGTGGACGCCATTCCGTGGGAAATGTAGACACACACAACCGTCCCGTAATGTGACAACGCCGAGAAGCCGACGAATGAATAATGCTCGAGCGATTTAGATGCCTCCGTGCAGGAATGGCTTATCATTGCAATTGCAACCGTACCTTAGTTTTCGTTACATTCATCGATTGTGACTTTTGCTCTGAGTTATTACAATGATAGGGTTCTAAGCTAGAGATCTGAGCGTCTTTTTCACGGGGCATGGGAACTTTGTAGCAAAGTGCTATTCAATTCAAGGAAGTTACCGTCGTCGTCGCGGATGTACATAATAGATCAGGGCATGTGGTTCTCGGTCTCATTTTCAGCCTCATGCCGCACGGAAATCTACGGATCAGTGACCATCATGATATCAATGGCAGGATTCCTGTTCTGCTACTTCTCTAATTCTTTTCCTAAACGGAAATACATCCAATGATAAAGGGCGACCGTTCTTCGCTCGACGCTTAAACGCCACTTCGCCCCGCCGCCTTGATTGACGCAGAGTTTTCGAGCACAGGCAAGCATTTACTCGCACTTGGCAAGCTTGGCCGTGGCAAAAATGCGGCGCCGACTAGCCAAGCAAGGTATAGCCCCATCACCTCATCGGATACCGTAGATGCCGTAATGGGATTGTGGCTCTGCAACAATAATGCAACGGTGTTTGCATCGTCGAGATCAGGAGCCTTCGTGCTGGTCGGAAGGTCGTCCATGACAAAATGAAGAAGGGGAAATAGCGCGTTGTCTTGCACTTCCATTACGTGCTTCTCTAGTTCGCGTCTCCAGGTCAGATATTCACATTGTCGGGTGGAGAAGCCGTATTCTGCGAGCGATGAGAGCAGGTCATTGAACGTCGGAAGTGGGTTGGCCGTGATATGTAGGACGGTCTGCGTGGCGTTTGGTAGTGGGGCGACTGCAGCAAGCGCTACGCATCGAGCAACATGGTCGACGGGTACCATATTGACAGTGTTGTTAATGTCTGGGACAAGTCCTAGTTGCACACATCCCTTGACCATTCGCCAGATAAAATCGTCCGTGTTTGTCACTGCCAAGTGTCTGTCAGATGTGCTTTGATTAACTACGACGCAGACACAATCCATACCCGCTGTCTTCGAGTCTCCGACGACATATCCGGGGCGCACGATATGCCCTCTCAGTCCTCGCTTTCCCGCTTCAAATAAAAGCTTTTCGGAGACCCATTTACTCTGCCCATAACCAGTTTTGAGTCCTATCCTGGAACCCTCGAGGTCGTCGTCTTCGGGGATACCTCTTCGCTGAGGACGCAGGTGCGATAACGAGTCAGAAAGTCGGACGTAATGCTCGGTATCGATAGCGGATGTAGAGGAGACAAAAATAAAAAGTTTCTGTTTCGTCGTCGAGGCAAGTTCGATCGCTGTCAGGGTACCAAGCACATTCGGCGATCGGAGCTTCTCGTACGGATATACCCAGTGCACCTATTCGGAAAGCGTCTTGGGAATAAGCACCCAATATGAAACCAAAGAAGACAAACCAAGGCCCCATTGTGTAGCACTACGTCAGCTTCAGCTGCTATTTTAGCCCAGGCACTTTCGTCCATTCCGAAATGGTCTTTTCCGAAGTCCCCGATGGCCACTTCGAGCCTTCCAGAAGTAATCCATTCTTCGTCCCACACGCCACGGTCGGTTGACCCTTCCCTCAGCCGTTTGATCCCATTTTCGACCGAAGTAGAACGAACTAAGCAGATGACCTTGCGTACCCTCTGTTGACGCTGCAGGAGATCACGGAGGACAAAAGCACCGAGATACCCGGTAGCTCCTGTGAGGAATACGGTCAAGGAACGTATGTCGAAATCAGAAGGTAATGTCGGGTATGAATCGGGTAGGCGAAGGACCAGTTGTTCGAAATCCTGACCATATTCGACAGTTGATGGTATGAACTTTTTCTGCGCCACGTCCGCCATGGGCGCTGGAGTAGCCGGAGTTAAGGTCGAGTCCTCAGGAGCAATTCCAAAGTCAGGGTCACGCAATGTATCGATTGAGGCAGCCAATCCACTGATGGTTGGTTGGGCGAAAACCAGACCTAAAGGCGCCTCGACGACGAACGCCTTTCTGATCTCGAATATGAGGCGCGTTGCCAAGATGGAGTGTCCCCCAAGATCGAAGAAGCTCTCGTCCAGTGGCATTGTTTCCGGTGGGTTGGGCAACACCTCTGCCCATATCGAACACAACCTTTCTTCTGTGGGACTGATGACTCGTTTCGTATCTGCCTTGATAGGTTTGTTTTCGGCGTGCGCCGCATGAGCCTGAGCCGTATCTGGGAAGGGCAGGGCAGGCTTGTCTATTTTGCCATTGGGATTAAGGGGCATGCGACGAAGAGGAACGAACACTAATCGAGTACAAGAATTAGCCGGAACATCACTATAAGCGAGTATATACACACGCGAAGGAATACTATAACTGGGTAACTTTTTTTTGAGGTGTTCTCTGAGATCTTTGATGAGTCGTCGGAATTTCGGTATACTCTTGATTCCATCGGCCTCATCATCATCGCTGAGCTCGCTTGTGAAGCCATTCAGCAGCACACCGTCCAGCGGCACGAAGTAGCTGACGAGTATCTTTTCCTCGTCCTTGTCTCTCCGCACGAGCGTCACATTCTCGCGAACAAGCGGATGCTGGCTCATCAGGGTATCGATCTCGCCAAGCTCGATTCGGAAACCACGTATCTTGACTTGATCATCCGCGCGTCCTGTGCACTCGACACGGCCGTCGGGAAGATAACGCCCCAGATCTCCAGATCTATACATTCGATCACGGATGCCTTTCCAGTGCCGCGACTCTGGTCCTGCTAAACCCTCTCGTGGGTGCAGGATCGTGTCTCTCCAGGGCGGTGATGACGAGGCAAACCAATTTGAAACGAACTTTTCGGCGGTCGCCTCGGGATCGAGGTACCCCTCCGCCAAGCCGCCCGAGCGAACGTAGATCTCCCCAACTTCGCCAACCGCGCACGGAACAAACTTATCGGACCGATTGACAACAAGAAGTTGTACATCGACCATACCTTCTCCGGCGGGCATAATATCTTTTTGGGTTGCAAGGAAAGTGGGATCGACAGACACGGGTGGAATCGGGAAATAGGAAACAGCGCGCTGTGTCTCTGTAGTGCCGTACATGTTAATGATTTGAACGTTTGCGGCAAGGGACTGAAGCCGAACACAGTCGCGTTTAGTGAGAACATCGCCAACGAAGAAGGCACTGCGGAGAGAAGGGATTTTCCGAGTAGCTTGCGCAGAGAGAAGTTGACCCATTGCAGGTGTGAGATGAGTGACGGTAACTTTGTTATCATCCATCCACTCTGCGAGTCGACCGGGGGTCCCGATGTCTTCTGCGGTAGGGACATAGAGCTCGGCACCAAAGAACAAGGGTGTGAAGACTAAAGAAGAGATGGAAATCTAACAATATTTCGAGATATCCATTACTCACTGTCTCGCTGGATTGGGTCATGAGCAATACCACTGAGCATGGTAAACTTGGAGAATTCTCCTAGTCCAAATCTCTCGCCCATCCAGGGGAAGAAATGTGTTAAGCTGTAGTGACGTCCCTGGACCCCTTTGGGGATACCGGTGCTACCACTTGTGAAGGACAAGGTACCGATACTGTCAGGCCCGAGGACAACATTTGGATCTGTCTCAGAAAGATGGTAGCGCGACTTGAGTACATCAGCCCCATTGATGGTTCCACCGAGAATTTCGCCTGACGAAGAAAATTCAAGTGCGGGAACCTCGACGCGAATTTTAAGGTTGTTTGAGAGGAATTCTCGAACAGTAGGCCCTATTTTTCCTGCCCCAGCTAGGACGACAAGACCACGAGGTTGGACAACTTGCAGATATATCTGTTGTCGTGACGGAGGGTATGCAGGATCTAGCGAGCGGCGTGTGAATTACTTGTTCAAAAGTTGCACTAAACAACGGACCAATGACGGAGAACGTCGCGCCGGCCTTGAGAACAGCCATAACTGCAACGACGAGCTCCACGCTTCGATACGCATATATCATGACGACTTCCTGTCGTTGGATACCTCCCTGAAGAAGGTGATGTGCCAGGACATTCGATGCTTTCCTAATACCATCATACGTGTAGATGCGTGCACCTTGTTTCCCTTCAGGAGTCGTCGAAGGAAGACTCTGGATTACGCATGGTCTGTCTGGCCAGCGGATAGCATTGCGCGAGAAAACATCCGTTATGGCCCCTTTCCAATCACACCAGTGGAGATCTGCGATTGGGCTGGGCAAGTAGACCTTTTGAGCGCTCGTCAATAAAGGCACTGATCCTACGAGGGCAGCGGGGTTTGCAGACACTTTTCGCAGTAACACTGAGAGCTGGTCAACGATGAAAGAGATACGGGGAGCACTGAAGAGCAGAGAATTGTAGAGGATGCGGAGTGCTATACGGGGAGCGAGGGAGGAGCGAGTCGTCGCGGGCGGTCGTGTGACGAAGATGGTGAGATCGGAAGTCAGACTAGTTGAGCGAACGAAGTCGTCCCGAGGTTGGTCAGTCTCGTCAAAGAAGCGAACACGAAAGAGGGGTCGAGTATTCTCCATCGTGTCTCCCTTACCCTTGCGTAGGGCCTGGACGATGGTTTCGTATGGGAGTACATTGGCTTCGGCCTCCTTTTCGACAAGCTGGACGCGTCGGACGATGGTCCAGAAGGTTTCCGAGGGATCGATGGCCAGCCGTAGGATGAGAGGCGCGCTGGCCGCGGCAGAAGAAGAACCGATGACGATGTCGGTGTCGCCAGTGTAGCGATGTAATAATACGGTGAAGGCGGCAAGGAGGAGATGGAACGCGGAAGGACTGCTGTCCGCCCCTTGTACATCGTCATCTTCCGCATCTCCAGTATCGGTGTGAAGAGCGAGCTTGAGCAAGGCGAGGGATGTCTGTTCGGAAAGATCTGCGGTGTGGGCGGCTTCGATTAGTTTGTTGGTTCCAATTGATCTTGGGTAGTCAGTCGGCAATGACATCGATGGGAGGTTTTGCAGCCTCGCGATAACTCTGGAGAGTGCATCGTCCGCCATTGGATTCAGCACTGGCAACAGTAGACGATCAATGAGCACACAAGAAAATCGGTTGATGTGACTCGACTATCAGTAAACAGTTCAAATCAAATCAATCATCTATGTAATAACTTTCGGCCGATATCCGGTCTCGCCTTGAACTATAGAACTACGCGTGGCCGTGGCATGTCAGACACACCTTCGATCGAGTCTGTACGTATGAGATGAGCCATTCTAATTCCCCGCGAGATTTTGCGACAGTTGACAAACAGTACAAATAGCTTATCCTTTGATTTTACATAAAGGCCTAATCCACCACCAACTCGAAGTCCGACACCGAAAAGGTGTAACATTGCAGTTTGACAGTTCATCTAACTCAAACTCGAATAAAGATCATCATCGCGCCTGTAGATCATGCCGGAGCTGAATTCAAGGGTCTGTGCCGTTCGCGAAGTACGCCCCGACACAAACGCAGGTGGGCATCCCAAAAGTCTCTCGTCCTTGGGTGGGAGAATGCCCTCTTCTACTAGCATAATCGTCTTGCCACGGATGCATGTCCTTGCATCGAACGCGAGGTAAGCCAAAACATTGGCATCAAACATTACTTCTTGTAGAGCGCAGTCCCGACAAGAATCACTTTCTCGTCTCTATCCGACAGTCGATTTATTCTCTACATACAAAAAATGCCTCTGGCTATAAGTCCCGTCGTAAGTTACATACAAGTTCCTTCCGGCGTGCAAAAAAATAGCCCTTTCATCCATAGCAACCAGTCAAGAACCCTCCCGTTGAAGGTCATTATCCCCAAGGGTTGACCCAAGTTGCGTTTTCTCACCCTCGCCACCCAGACCGTTCCTATCGTCCACAAACGCAATCTCAGAAAAATCTGTATCTTGTCTGGCGTGTGAAGAAACCAAGAATCCATTGTCGATTGTTCGCCAGTTATCCTTCTCGTACAACTCCCGAATACTAAGCATGAACCGCGGAATGACAGGGTACATGGTTACGATGATGAAAAATTTGAGGATCACCATCCAGGTGGAGAATAGCGGGCTCTGATCCGCTTCTGCTATTGCGACGGGGATGTTGTTGAGTAGATTCCTTTTTGTCGGAAGAATTTGAGATTAGTCGTGGTATTTCGAGTGGATAAGGGCGACCGATACGCGACAACCAAATACGTACAAAAGAACATAGAAGATGCCTTCCTTGACAATCAAGGACATATAACGGTTAGCTTCCCACCGTTTAGTGGCCTTGTACATCATAGCTGATTGTTTCAAAGTCGGGACGAGAGCAAGGATCAACAATAGGAAATTGAAGAGAGTTGAGTCGATGACCATGTATTTGACGTAAGGACCGATTACGGGAAACACTTCCGTGCAGACCGAGTAATTGAGGATATGGCTGATGACAACTGAAAGGAGGGGGCAAGAGGGAAAGGGCCTAATAGTCACGACGCAATCGTTATTCCAGTTGGATTGAGCCATACCTGTAGCATCGGTATACGGATTATCAAAGACAGCTGTAACAACTAATTGGATTATAACCTGAATTGCATAGCAAATAAGAAGAATAGTGAGAATTATTCTTGATTGGTTCCATAATGCATAAACACGCAGAATTATAACCACTGTCGTCAAAGCCAAAATATATCAGACAGGATCTAAGATAATAATCAGTGGGATTGAATCACTCACAATCGGCTGCGCTGATGAACAACAGGTATGCCCACTGAACCGAATAAATGAATCCAGTGCCTTTGGGAGAAGGAATTTCTGAAACATTACTTAGGACGTCAATAAGCAGTACTTACACCTACGTCATCGTTGAACAGGGACGAATCACATCTGTGGAATGCGGACACCTACATCTATCAACGCAGTATATTCCCCTTAACATTCGGATCATATTCCACAGAAATAGGACTAACCTTAAAGGGGCCAGGCACAAAAGTACTGCCGACTACAAACGACGAAGTCAGTTATCGTAACGAGCTTTAGCTAATTGTCTCGAATGTACCGAGTGAAAACCCCCTTGGAAGTGGGTTCAGAGTTAATTGTACCGCAGAGTATAGGTCGCTACAATAAAGACTTACATAGCACAGTAGATACCAACATAACGAACCTGTTAGCGTATCATGGATAAGTTCTTATGGGAATGAGTTACAAAGCTTGTACGTACAACGAGAAAGAGCGCAGAGACCCATGTCCAAGGCCGGCTCTATGCTGTCAGTGAGTATGATGCCATTTCTTTAAAACGCTTGTTTCCCGACCCAGATATATTCAACCTACGAAGATACTGAGCCGAAGGAAGTAATATTGGAATAGAGTGTACCTCGTTCGGAAAAGTGAGAACTATTGGCGAAACAGTTCTGAAGGACCCCTCAATGTGACGCAGTCACATAATGACTCACTATAATCGTAGACCACAATGGTGATCGTTGCAACTACATCTCTAACATAGCAGCGTGCATCATCAATAAGACATAAATGGGCATACCGGATACATCATTCTGTGCCAATTGTTGCTGGACAAGTGACTGAAATTGAGAAGACATCGATGAAGCTTGAAGAGGATTTGAGCTCGATGTGGACGTTTCAATGGCCAGAATGGGAGCGACGAAGTTGGATGGCAACCCGGTTGCAATTTCAAATCCCACCGCATTCCATATTTCCGACCGCGTTCCCGGGCCACGGCCCACGGCGTTTCCTCCGAAGGCTGACCGCAAAGTGTTTATGCAAACAACGCGCGCACTGCACCGTGACTTCCTCTCAGGCTGTCGTGCGCTCAAGCCTGGTTGCTTGACAGCACTAGCAGAATTATTATGGAAGGAAATTATGGGCGCTGCTCGCCCCTTCATGTGGTCCGAGCTCTGACCCCGAGGCTCTAATCGTTTCGCGCGGACATGTGAAGGCTCGGCAGGACTTTGAAGGCAGCCAATGAGTCCGATGACAGGCTTCTTGAAAGCTGGCAAAGAAGACTAACGCATTTCTGGCTATATGGGGGAACGGTTGATTGATTGGCCCGGAGCCTTCCAACTGGAACCCATTACCAATGCATTCAGGTCACATGTGTACCGCTTGCTCTTGTCCGTGATGCACTCGAACTGTGGTCAGCTGACCATCCCTATCAAACAGCATGCACGTTATCTCCGCATTCGGTTCTCCAGGTAAACTGAGTCGAAAGACAGGCTTATCCAGTTTCTGCCCTGAGCTAGCACATATCACGCAAGTCATGTTATCGATGAATCTGTTTGCTACCGAAGAATGGATTAGTGTAGCTGAGGATCTCTACCATCCTCCTTTCAAGTCCAGTTATTACCTCTCTGCCAACCCTACATCGACATTGCCAATCCGGACATCCATGCGCCTCGAAGTCTGAAAGTGTATGTACTCGGAGTTCTCGGTGGAGCTGAGGAAGAACGGGTACATTCACTTCGTGTGTCATCGTTCACAAGCAATGGCACTTCGACTCCGCATCAGGGCTCCATCATGGCCACTTTATGACCGAACTCATAATACGGTGCGAACTAAAGAACCTGTAATTTGCTTACCTCTCTGAAGGTTACACGACGGTGGAAGACGAGGAGAATGCAAATGAAACGGTGGTTCACGCGTTGGCGATGCAGTTTACTGTATTCCCCTTTGTGATTGGGAGAATGACGGACAATTCACGCCGGTGTTTTTCACAAGAACATGGCGGACTATGGTTGGTATACCGCTTGATCAACGCACTCTGTACATATATATGGGTGTCTAGTGCACGTTCGTGTTAGCTTCCACGTTAAGTTCTATCACGTTCTCATTTCCCATCAGCTTCTATTCGCCGCTGGGTCGGGTATGGAACGTATTAATGGATACCTAGAGGTGTGGTTCTCTTCGACGCTCAGACTCCATGATGAATTGAATTGACATGACGAACTCAGGGTCGTCGTATTGGAAGCCCATCATCATACAGTTGATGTTCGAATCATGATTCTGCAGTAGAATCGAATCGGTCGCATCATGTAGTTATGAAGTCCTTGAAACTTGGACGAAGCAGACAAGATTATCGCTGGTCAATTGGTCCGACCCACCGTGGGTGACCCGACATACTCGGCACTCAGCGCTTGACAGCATTCGACTCATTGATGACAATCACCAACACTGCAGCATAAGAGGGCGCATCTTTGACCAGGAATGTACGGCATATCCTACCCTTACGAGCTCAGGTCTGAAACACATCGAGACACTCTTTCCCAGTTGCGGTTCAGATCGGCCGCAGACCGAGCCCTTAGGAGATGATCGATTTATCTGGTTACCGAACCATCAAGACCATCCCCCCAGCGAGCGGTTCGCAACCTAAATGGTGCTCTACTAGTAATACTCGCCGAATGACCTACAATTGGCACGATGACATTGACCCCCAGCTTGCAAATAGAAGGACGAGGAATGGCAATAGTTGCATCCCAGTTGTTCGTCAAGAACCAACAATAAATATCGTTATCCGAGTGACTATTATACATCGAAATTAGAAGCAAACATGAATACGGAATGGCAGGAAAGACTCCACTTGTCATTGAATTTCTACGCGACTCATGCAGCAATGCTGAGGAGTTTTCTCCTCATCCCTTCTAGTCGACTACGTTTCTCTCCCAAACGGGTTCGATTCGCCTCAGTGGCTGGATCCTCGCTTACTAACTGCTTCATTCGGTCGGCAAAGTTGCCTGTTGCAGTTGTGCTAACCAAGAGGCGCTGGAGTAGGCTGACTTTCAATCTATCTGCCAGAGCCTGGTGGAGGGAGTGTTCGATCTTTAGCGAAACATGATCGATGACGCGCTACATAAATTGATGTCATTCAATCTTCACTGTATTCTTTCTCGGTGTCCCGTACCTTGTATGCGATAGTGAAGTACGCGCGAACGTCCGCCATGACCGTCAATTCGTCTCCGAAGTTGTGTCGAGGATACAGATGAGCTAAGTCGTCCACAGTAAGGCCCTTGTAACCAGCTAGGGCCAGGTACTTTAGGGCTTCTTGTTCTGGTGAGAGCACTGGATCACAATTGGGGATAGCTGGAGAACAACAGGAGTTAGCAACGCTGACAGGCTGAGGGTTGCCGGTCTGGGATTCGCGAATCAAGTATCTCCAAGGGAATCTGTGAGCTCCCCTATAAATAGCAAGCCAGCGCACACGAAGATTCTCAAAATCCTTTTCATTTTGAGTATAGATCGGAGTAATTTCGAGCTCCAGAGTTTCCTTGATCGCATCTCGCGCTCTACTCTTGTGCTCCTCGATATCTGAACGGATGAGATCTCTGCAAAAGGGAGAGTTCATCATCATGCCTTTTCAGCAAAGTTACGGAGGACGTACGAGATGAAATCATGGAGGATTTTGAATCGACCGAAGTGTTCTGCGACAAGGTGCTGGATGACATCATCAAGTACATCGTTTATCGACCGCAGACACTTCTCCGCCGGCGAAGACCAAAGGTCTGTGAATTGGTGGATGAGACGAGTCTTGGCTTCATAGGGGATGTTACCGGGTAGTTCCCAGCCGGTCGCTCTGTAAATGTAGCTTAGCTTCGAAGGCATGCATCAGAGAGGAAGAACGTGACTCACTCTTTGATAGTTTTGCGAACCTCATACACTCCCATGGTCTGCACTCGATGATCCTGAACCTCGCTGCCTTCTTCCGAATCAAGGGCGTCGATTCGCTCGTATTTCATAGGTTCCTCGAAAGGACGGAAATCCGGAGCAGTTCCTCGAATTTCCTTGGCAAATATAGTGTAGAGCGCTCGATTTCGCTGCGCAAGGCTCTTATCTGAGCTGGTTCCCGAGACGACACTCTTGAAGGCGTCACAAAAAGCATTGACTCTCACGAGGACCTCAATTTGCGGATCGGCCTCCAGGCGTTTAGGCAGTGTATCGATCTCCTTCACGCATTCTGCAAGCAATCGCTCGACATCTTGCTTTAGCTGTGGTATGCTGCGAAATGACTCGTTAAACCTGGAATGGAACGAAATACGCTTCAACACTACGTACGCTCTTCTAATGTGACTGACAAGCAACACGCTGATGTCTGTCACGAATGCTGGGATCCCAAAACGCCCACGATCAGCGACTCCGCTCCA
>JBBPMT010000200.1:0-22328 GCA_038090455.1 Garcileccinum viscosum
ATAGGATACCAGTTGAGGAGTGTCAGAAGTTGATTGAAAGTATGCCTAGGAGGGTTCAGGCAGTGCTTAAAGCTAAAGGAGGCTATATCAAGTACTGATAATGTTCAAATACCCAAAAGCTCAAAAACCCTTTCTATGATATTACCATTTTAAATTGCCTATATCTTCATAGCCTGTGAACTGAATCACATGATCTAGGAAGCAATTATGTAGCCAAGAGTATGTACTATTTATACCCCCACCAAAGCTAAGTGAAATTCCCACGGTGTTTGGCAGTGTGTGGAGTGCACTGCCATTTGGGTTAGTATGGAAAGGGTTTTTGAGCTCACCGTAGTTCCCAGAGATGATCCTGGCATCAGTGTGTATTTGCAGAATTAGATGGTTCTGCACACTATGCCACAGGACTTTTCTAGAATGCATAGACTTAGGGAGTTTTTCCTCCAGTTTGTGATGCCTTTGGTTAGTTGGATTTTCTACTATTTCTACATGTATGTCTCTCATTTGTCCAGTCATGCATTTGTTTCTCACAATGCCTCACTTTAGTCTCTTGCATACTTTGATGATGCTTGTTCTCACCCACTTTGCATTATTATATATCCTAACTTCTTGCAATGGCTCCTATGGATGTCTTATACCATGCAACATCCAGCATTCTTCTCTTCAACTCATAGCTAAGTGAAATGATTCAATACATCTGAGAGCCAATCTACCCCTCAATGTCTTCCTGATTGGACAGTCTTGAGGATATGCATGTACACCAGAGATAGTTAGATGAGGCAGATCATCAACTGTCTGATGACAGAAGTTTTATAAAATTGAAGAAGTTGCTCAATGGAGTTTTCTCTAGTGTAAAAAGTATAGAAACATAGAAAATGCAGCTTCCAGAACTGAATTTGCTCACCTCTGTGCTGAATTAGACAACAAATGACAACTATGGATGACAGAAAATGAAGCACAAATTGATGATAGATGAGGCACTGTGCAATCAAGTGACTGACCTTACCACAGTAGTCCAACAAAATCAAGCTGTCTGTGAATAGGAGAAAGTGCTTATGGATCAGCACTGGGCAGAGAAGCAATATTGGGAGGAGAAGCATGTTGAGCAAATGCAGGAACTGATGGACATGCTTTCACACTGCCACTTCCTGGAGAGACAGACAGTGGTTAGGTGGCAAGAGGAACAGAAAGGCAAGGTGAGTCAATGAAGGCCAGGTGAGCTGACTAGCCATTTGTGATTGTTATTGGGCTCAAGTCAGTGTATAGATATTGAGCAGATCAAAGCAGAGTGGTGGGAGTGGGGTGCTGAGCAGACAGAA
The DNA here is from genome assembly GCA_038090455.1 of Garcileccinum viscosum. NCBI lineage: Eukaryota > Fungi > Basidiomycota > Agaricomycetes > Boletales > Boletaceae > Garcileccinum > Garcileccinum viscosum. Next base: position 1,317 of record JBBPMT010000200.1, read on the forward strand.
CTTCTTTATGCTTTGACAAACAGTAAGTGATTTGAGTTCTCTGTCACTTTGGCACTCATGGGGTGGTTTCCATGGTGGACAACAGACAACTACTGACAGCATAAGAAGATAATCAACACTATTCATGCTATTAATGGTAATAAGCAGGTCCTTTGATACATTCAAGGCATATCATTTATTTGCTTGATTTTTTGGACATGGGTAATAGCAATTCAGTACCTCAACAAATCAGGTGTGGCTTTTAGTTTGCAGTTTGCATGCTCCTGGTTGAGATCAGCAAGCTGCATAAGGCAGTTTGGAATACCATCAGTCTGCAGCCATTCCACAGCATCTTAGCTGTATCAGTTGATTGTAGGCAGGTTCAAACAATAACTAGTGGAACAGTCTTCAAGCTGAAGAATTGAAAGCAATGCTAGTTGTGACACTAGGCTACTTTGACAAGATAAATTATAGAGTGGGGACTGTATAAGCTAGTGGGAACTAACCAGAACAGACTGAGGTCTGCTGGTCATTGCATTCAACTATATAGACTATGACAGAATGGGCATGGACCACTTTAGGGCTGGTACTATTATAATAAGTATTTGTAAGGTAAGATATATAAAGCTATAGTATTCTCATGGGTGTGAGAAAGTTCTCATACATGTGTAAGGTGTGTGCTATGATGTCATGATCTAGACCTATAATGTACCTATGTGTAAGCTATAGTTATGTGATGTCACATGATGTGTCATGTAATGAATATCAAGTCACATGATTACAAAAGATACTATTGAGAAAGGAAGAAAAGTTAGGGGTTCTAAAAAAGGTCATAACATTATCCCCTTTCTATGGTGGAGATTCCAGATCCACAAAAGACCAAGTTGGAGACAATGGTGGAGTACAATGGCCCAAGGTGAAATTAACCAAGGGAGTACTAAAGACTGTGTCAAACAGCTCATATGTCATCTTCAACTTCCAAGAGGCCAAAGGTTTTAACTGATGGAAATCTGCAATAGCTTTCAAAGCTGACCTTTTAAAGTTGCTTGCTGATTCCCAGGTATGATCATCTTCATCATAGCCTTTCCAGTGAATGAAGGTACTGGAATCCTCAGCCAATAGGTCTACTATCAATAATATACTCAACTTTGTATTCATTGCTGCCTTTGTTATTAACCAATATCAGACTAGGGTGTATGACTGGTTGTCCATTGAGAGGTTCAATATAGGGTTTAACACAAGACATGTTGACAATGTCATGTGCCCAGTTTGATTTTGGGAATAATAATTTGATGGTATTGGTATACACATCTATGACCTGATAAGGTCCTATCCATTTCTCAGTAAGCTTTTTGGCAGGTTGATCTGATAATGTCAAGTGATCAGTCAAGAGAAGCATGAGATTGCTGATTTTCTATGTTTGTCAGCTTGCTGACTCATATGCTGATGTGTGCATTCTAGATTCTTTTTGGCTATTTTGTGGGAAGAATTTAGTTCTTCAGTGAATTCTTTAGCTACTGGAGCTTTAACAATTTTGGGTTCAATCCTGAGTCTTGGACTATAAGTTTTTACGAGCTGGAATGGACTATATCCAGTTGATGACAATTTGGTGTTATTAAAATTAAACTGAGTGATGGCTAGCCAATCTGCCCATTGATCTTGCTTTTCTACTAGATAAAGATGGAGGTATTGGTTCAATACCTGATTGACCCTTTTGGTTTGTCCATCTGTGTGAGGATGATATGCAGAGGACATCTTTTTCTCGATTTTCAATAATTTAAGCAGATATGTCATTATCTGAAAGCAAATTGCAGTCCTCAATTGCTGACCAATCTATCTGGTAATCCATGATATTTTCACATGTGATCCCAGTAGAGTTTGGCTGTTCCTTTAGTGGTTACTATTTTGTTCATGAGAATAAAACCACTTCTTTAGAGAAGCAATCAACTATAACAAGAATGGCATTGAAGCCTTTGCTTTCCAGAAGTCCTATGATAAAGTCTGCAGAGATGGATCACCAGGGTCCTTCTATAATGGGTAATGGTTGCAATAAGCTGGCAGGCAGCTGGTTCAAAGTTTTCATATGCATGCATCAATTGCATGATTTACAATAGTCAATAACATCTTGTTTGGCTCTGGGCCAGCTATAATACTAAGTAACAAAGTCAAGTGTCTTTTCAGCTCCTTTACATATGTCTAAAGAAGAGGTGGTCATGGAATTGGGTAATTACCCCCTTTCTAAGCTCAGTTGGCATCTAGATTTTATCTCAATAGTGCCATAATCCTTCATGGAGAATCATTCTGTCAGGGGCTTTCAACCTTGAGTGTGTTATTTTAATTGTATCAAAGAATTTGATCTCTTCAAGAGATTTGACATGATGTACTGGGATGACAATAGTGTTCTTGTTTTCATCCTCAATGCCAATCATATGATCTTCTCATCTAGAGAGGGCATTGGCTTTCCTCATAGAGGTATCAGGTTTATTTACTAGTACATAGTTGAAGCAAGATAAATATTGTGCCCATCAAGCTTGATGCCTATTAAGATTCTGTGATTTCATAAAGTACTGCAGATTGCAATAGTCAGTCCATATTTCAAACTGATGATAAGCCCCTTCAAGGTGATGCCTCCATTGTTCAAGCACTAAGATGATGGCTAGCATCTTTTTGTCTGCTATTGTATAATTATGTTGTTCTGGTGTCATGGAATATGACATAAATAAGACTGGATGCCATTTTTCTTCTATTTTGGTTGAGAGAATGGCACCTATTGTGAAGTCTGATGCATCACATTCAACCCTATATGGAGTAGTGTCATCTGGGTATGCTAGTACTGGAGCTGATGTGAAGGCTTTCTTTAGTGTGTCAAACACTTCCTGTTGTGTGGGTTGCCATTTCCATGGTTGATCTTTCTTAGTGAGATCATGTAAGAGTTACACAATGAGACTATTGTTGTTAATGAACCTTTGGTAAAAGTTTACAAGGCCTAGAAAGCTTTGAACTCCTTTGACCATGGTAGGCATAAGCCAGTCCATGACTCCTTTTACTTTTTCATGGTTCATTGATATGCCATATTCACTGACATCCAGGCCAAGCATGTCCATCTGGAATATTCCAAAGAAACATTTCTTGGGTTTTACAAATAGATCATTTTCATGGAGTTTCTGGAGGATCTTTCTCACAGTCTCAATGTGGCATTTTCTATTGTTGTTGTTGAGAATATCAATAAGTCATCTAAATATATGATGACAGAGTCATCCATATTGGCAAAGATTTTGTTCATTATTTGCTGAAACATGGCAGGGCCGTTATACATGCCAAAATACATGACAAAAGGTTTGTAAGCCCTGAGGTGGCAGACAAAGGCTCCTTTCCATTCATTGCCTTCTTTGATTCACACATTGTTATAGCCTCAATGAAGGTCCATTTTCATAAAGATCTTAGATCCTTTTTAATTTATCTATGATTTGTGAGATCAAAGGTAGAGAGTAGTTATTCTTTACTGTTCCCTCATTTAGGTATCTATAGTCCATAATCATCTGTTTCTTTTTGTCTTTTTTGGGGATAAAGAACATGGGCAATGTTTGTGGTGATTTTGAGAGATGTATATAACCCTTAGATAATTGATTGTCCATGAAGGCTTTTACCTCATCCTGTTCCTGAGGGGAGAGTTTAATTAATCAGCCTTTCTTTGGTACAAAATTGGGTTTTAGATCTACTGCATGATTCCAAGGGTTCCTTTCTGGCATTTGCTTGCTTGCCTTCTTCAAGAAGACATCTATATAGTCATGGTATTCTGATGGTACAAGTTTTTTGGCTTCTTCTGCATCTAAGGATATATATTTTCCATCATTGGAATGGCCAATGTGGTACCCATATGCCTGCTCATGTGATTCCATCCTATTAATGTAACTATGTTGTAAGGCTGCGCATGACATAGGGTAGTGATTCATGGTGATGGTGCCCTGAATCCAATCTATGGATGGATTATGTTTACATAACCATGTGTATCCCAGGATCATGTGGTTTTTCCTGAGATTTGTAATATCCACTGTAATTTTCTCACAGTGTCCTATATAGTCTATGATGATGGTGGCTGTGTAGGCTATGCCACCAGCTGAATTCACAGTGCCATCAATGTTGCAAACTGGTACAATATTGTCTAGGAGTTGCAAAGGAATATGATTTGCCTTTGCCTATGTGATGTCTATAAATATACTAGTGGTGCTGCTGTCTAGCAGGGCTTTGACTTCTGTTTTTTGTGTTTTCATGATTATGCCTATTTTTATGAATAACTCATGGAGTGGCTTAAGTATGTGCACTCATTTCTCTATCAGGTTTAGAGGCAAGCTATTTTTATTTTGTATAAAAATGAAATTAAGCATTACTTCCCAGTTACTGCACTCTTTTATGGAGTTTGCTGTTTTGGTAAAAAAGGAACTATGTATAGATATATCACTAGATATAGATTCAAAGTCACTATCTAATGTTATATCATAATCAAGACAAAAAAAAAAAAAGAAACAGATAGAGGAAATGAGTGAGCATTATCTTGATGTTATACCCTCAATTGAGACAAAACTAGAGAAAAGAATTCTGGAGAACTACTATGTACATATCTGGGGTCTGTATTGCTTGATATGCTACCTGATGTGTCCAAGCTTACTCTTTTCCCTGGTTGTTTGCTTTGAGGTTTTTAAAGTAGGCTCTAGCAGCCTCTAAGTCCATTTTGCATATTATAGCTTGCCAATTTACTTGTCCAGCAGATTGTGAGAGGGTTGCAAGGGGTTATTGTCTGGCATTTTGATTTGTTTGTGCAGTTCCTTCTGTGGCACAGACATTTTTCAACTTAAATTTGGAGCACTCTTTGCAGTGCCCTCCTTATCAGAATCCACATTCTGCACAAGCCATGCTTTTGGCTTTGCAGTTCCTTGCCATGTGGCTCTCTTTACCACAGTTGTAGCAGCCCCAAGAAGCACAGTTTACTTTTTCTCAATTGTCAGAGCATGTGTTGTCTATTTCCATCGCATTAGAGTCACAGCTTTGGCAAGATGCTCTGTTGAATCAAGATTTGAAGGAATTTGATGGTGTTAGCATATTGCTGCACTTTCATAATAAAGTCATACAACTTTGTTGGGCATTCATTCTGCATGTACATATGTCAAATGATATCTTGTCTTATGCTCTTCTCCAGCAGGATGATGCCCATTGCTTTTGTGCACTCAGCTTGATTGTAGAGTGCTAACCATTGCATTAAGAAGATCTGTATCCTCTCATTTCAATATTGCTTGTGAGCCATTAGTCTTTTGGTCACAATTTCCTTCTCATTTTCAATTTGGAACCTTTGGCTTAATAGTCCTTCTAGGTCCTTCAAAGGCAGCCATGGTTGTTGCGAACATTGTCATAACCTAACTTTGCCCCTAGTCTAGGGTTCCCAATATGGCTTTCCCCCTTTCAAGACATAGCCGCGCGCTTATCCCCAGTGCTTCTCCCCTGGTCACATGACAGCTAGACGCTGATCATCACGTGACATCTATCGTCATTGAGTATTTACCCTTGTTTACCTTTTTATAGACGCCCAGCCTCTTCACCTTTCATCGGCCGACGATCTCATCTCGTATCGATCTTGCATCTTGTATCTTGATAGATCTCGATTGCATCTCGATCTTCTATTCATCTATCTATCTGCCACACCTCATGGTACGTGGCCCTCTTTCATACTTCTCACAGTCCCTGGCCTCATGCTGCCACATCACGTTGTTACCTCACGATCTTTATCTATGTAACCTATTATAGTATGTGCCGGCCCTCATGTCATGGTCCGTGCACCTTGTAGCATAGTATATATAGAGTGTAATCACTGATAGCAAGACTCCCCAGTCTTGTTATATTCGGCTCTCGTCCTAGTTCCCCTTGGGGCCCTCTAGCGATCAGTCCCTGCCGTCTGCAACTTCCCCAAGAGCCTTTATCTTTATCTTCAAGCCCCCGATAGGATGACTGTGTAGGTTGTAACCCTACAAGCGGTGCCCATAGACGTGTAACCCAGTACGTATCCTCACTCCTAACCCTAATTTTTTGACTACTCGATAGCTACCGCTTCAATGGTACATTGGCATCATGGTGCTTCTTTATTTCAGTGTGCATTCATGCACCTGCTTTGTTTTTGTCCTTCTCACCAAACTCAGTGCCTATCTTGGAAAAGACTGCAAGGTTCCAATTCTTCTTGCTGTTGAGTTTGTGGTCCCTCAATATGCTAAGGTTTGTTTCTTTAAATATGAGCATCTTCATCCACCACTCATTGAACTTTCCATAAGACCCCCCATTGTACATTTCTGGGTCTTTCACAACTTCTGCCTTTTTAGCAGTATCTGACATTATGCCTGTCAGCATGAAGTTGTCATCTTTCTCCTGCCTTTCTTGGTCCAATAGGTTGCAGAGCTCTTTGTTTTCTCACTTTATTCCTTCCAGTCTGGCCATGATATCTGACATGTGCTCTGTTAGCAATGCAATTTGATCAGCAAGTAGGGCAGTGGGATTTGCCCTCAAGTCATGGACACAGGTGCAGCTGGCCACAACAGTTCACATGGGGGAGTCAGTTCAGAGTGGGGAGGGAGGACAGTCATAAAGTCCCAACATGATCTATGTAATTGAATTCGATTTGTGATTGGTAGAAGTTGGTAACATCATTGACTAGAATGGGAGTTTGATTGAGATGGTGTTGCAAGAATTCATGCTGCAACCAGTCAAGGAAGTTTTTGAAGATGATGTCATAGGGTGTGTCTTAAACAATGATGTCATTTGGGTTAAAGTCTTCATCAATAGGAAGACTGAAAGCAACCTAAAGCCACAAGGACTAGGCCATCTCAATAGTCACAAACTAGGAGATCAAGCATGTATAGGCTAGAAGGGATCTAACCAGAACAGACTGAGGTCTGCTGGTCATTACATTCAAGATTATATACTATGATACATGGTGCATAGACCAAGCTATATCTATCGATAAGCTATCTACTATTACTATGTAAGGCTATAGTATTCTCACGAGTGTGGGAGTATTCCCATGAATGAGGTTACCATGTGTTGATCTAGAACTATGATGTCATAAATAAGTGATAAGGTCACATGATGTCACATGGCTGATCATGTGACTAATATCAAGTCATGTGATTGAGAAAATAAAGAAATAAAATAGAAAAAGATAGGTTATGGAGGGAGTTTGTAACATTACCCCTCTTCTATGAGTGAGATTCCAGATCACTTATGATTTTGTAGTAGAACCTGATATGAAGTTTTCTATTTTTGTCATAAATAGGAAGTCAAATAGTGCATGTGCCATTTTGAGCTTTCGCAGAGCTGCAGGGTTGTTTCTATGGAAGTCCATGATTGCTTTGCTAGCTGACCTTTTAAGGTTGCTTGCAGGTTCCCAAGTGTGATCAAATTTGTCGTATCTTTTCCAATGTATCAGATATTGGAAGCCATGACCTATGGGGCAGGAATCAACTATTTTTTCCACTTCAAATTCTTTGTTCCCTTTGTCGTCAATGGATACTGGTCCAGGATATTGGATAGGTTGTTCTTCTAATGGTTTTATGTAGGGTTTAACTCGGAACATGTTTACAACATCATGTGCCTTGTTCAATTTAGGGAACAATAATTTGACAGCATGGTTATATATGTCTATGACCTGATGAGGTCCTATCCATCTTTCTGTTAACTTTTTCAAAGGTCACTCTGCAAGATTGAGATGTTCTGTTGATAGTAATACAAGATCACCCAGTTTGTAATCTGGTGTATGGGAGCGATGCTTGTCAGTTTGCTGACTCATCCTATGTCTAGTGCATTCCAGTGCTTCTTTGGCCTTATGCAGATTTTCTTTCATCTACTTGGCGAATTCTTTGGCAGCCAGTGCCTTGACTAAGGCAGCTTCAAAGCCGAGACGAGGTGTGAAGCTCTTGGTGAGCTGGAAGGATGCAAAGCCAGTTGCTGAGGATTTGGTGTTGTTAATATTAAACTGGGCTAGTGCTAACCATTCGGCCCATTGATCTTGTTTTTCTGTGATGTATAGACGGAGGTATTGGTTTAGTTTGTGGTTTATGCATTCTGTCTGTCCATCAGTTTGGGGATGATATGCCAACAACATCTTTTTCTCGATGTGTAATAACTTAAGCAAGTCTGTCATCATTTGTGATGCAAACTGTGGTCCTTGGTCACTGACCAAGCTATCAGGTAGGCCATGATGGCACCATACATAATCTCTATAAAGTTCCGCTGTTCCCTTTGCGGTCACCATTTTTGTTGTGGGTATGAAGACAACTTCTTTCAAGAATCAGTCAACTATCATGAGGATGCTATCAAAGCCATGGCTTTCAGGCAATTCCATTATGAAATCAGCTGAGACTGACTTCCAAGGTCCTTCCACTACTTCTAATAGTTGAAGTTTGCTGGCTGGTAGGCAGTTGGTTGGTTTCATCTGTGCACATCTATCGCAAGCTTTGCAATATGTTTCTATGTCATTTTTGGCCCCAGGCCAGCTATAGTAACATGATATGAATTCTTGTGTCTTTTCTGTGCCTTTATGTCTGAAAAAGGGATGATTGTGAAACATAGTGATTATGGTTTTTCAGAGGTCTGCAGGAATCCATATTTTGTTGTTGTAATACCATAGCCCTTTACAATTTTCCGATGCATCAGGGTTGGTGTATTCCATGTGTTTTTCTTTGATCTTATCAAAGAGAGCTATATCAAGCATCACCTGCATATGATGATCAGGGATAATGATCTGGTTTTTATTATTGTCTTCTATTCTGATCATGTGATCCTCTCACTAGGAGAGTGCATCTGCTTTTCCAATAGAAGTACTGGGTTTGTTAACCAATATGTAATTGAATCTAGATAAATACATCACCCAATGAGCTTGGTGTCTATTGAGATCTTGTGCCTTCATGAACCATTGCAAGTTTTTATGGTCAGTCCATATCTCAAATTGATGACATGCACCTTCAAGGTGATGTCTCCATTGTTCTAATGCGAGAATGATGGCAAGCATCTCTTTGTCTGCTATTGTGTAGTTGCATTGCTCAGGGATTATACTATGTGACATGTATGACACTGGGTGCCACTTGTCATCTATCTTAGTGAAGAGTACTGCACCAACAGCAAAGTCCAAAGCATCGCATTCGACTCTATATGGTGTCATATCATCCAGATATGCTAGTACCAGTGCTATAATAAATGCGTTTTTAAGCATCTTGAACACTGTTTGTTGGTCTTTTCCCCAGATCCAGGGTTGCTCTTTCTTAGTTAGGTTGTGTAAGGGTTGCACAATGAGACTATAATTGGCTATGAAGTGACAGTAGAAGTTGGCTAGTTCAAGGAAACTTCTTATGCCTTTCAAGGTGGTTGGGACAGGCCAATCTTGCACTCCTTTCACTTTTTCATGATTCATAGATATTCTGTGTTTGGATACATCCATGCCCAGCATATTGACCTTCATAACTCCAAAGAAACATTTCTCGGGTTTAACAAACAAATCATTGTTCCAGAGTTTTTCCAAAACTCTATATACTAATTTGATATGTTTTTTTCTATTGTTATCCTTTGAGAAGATGAGAAGGTCGTCAAGGTAGATAATTATGACATCATCCATATCAGCAAAGATCTCATTCATCATTTGCTGGAAGGTGGCAGGGCTGTTGCACATGCCAAAATACATAATGAGGGGTTTGTAAGCCCCAAGGTGGCAGACAAAAGCTCCTTTCTATTCATCTCCTTTTTTGATGCAGACATTGTTATATCCCCATCTCAGATCCATTTTAGTGAAGAGCTTAGCTTCTTTCAGTTTGTCTATGATCTGCAAGATTAAAGGCAACAAGTAATTGTTTTTTACTGTTCCTTCATTGAGGTACCTATAATCCATGACTATTTACATCTTTCCATCCTTTTTTGGTATGAAAAAGATGGGTGATGTTTGAGGCGATTTTGAGGGGCAGATATATCCCTTACTAAGCTGGTCATCAACGAATGCTTTAACTTCATCCTGTTCTTGCAGGCTGAGTTTGATTAGATGCCCCTTCTTTGGTACAAAATCGGGTTTGAGATCTACTGTGTGGTCCTATGGTTTTCTTTCAGGCATTCTCTTGCTTGCCTTTTTGGAAAATATGTCTAGATAGTCATGGTATTCCACTGGTACAAGTTTGGTGGCTTCTGCAGCATCTGGGACATTTGTTGGTTGTTCTATTTTTTGAACATGGTATGCATAGGTGACTTTGTGTGCTTCTGCCTATGTTCTAGCAAGATGTTTAAGTGCTGCGCAGCTAGAAGGGCACTTGTCCATAGTGACTATTCCAGCAATCCAATCTATTGTAGGGTTGTGATTTCTGAGCCACATATATCCGAGAATTAATTGGTTCTTTCCTAGATTGGTGACGTCTGCATTGACTTTCTCATGATGTCCCTGATAGTCTATAATGAGCTAAACTAGATTCGTCATCTACATTGGATTGGGTCTTCTGGCCAGTGGGGGTCACAATTTTGACTGCTGTTACCATGTTTGTATTGTTATCTAATGTAGAAAAGAAATTGGAAGTAGGTAATGAAAATGGGTGAGCACTATTTTGGCGTTGCACCCTCAATTGAGATGGAACTAAATTAAAAAAGGAACTACTTGAAGAGGAAATGAAAGCAGGGTCTGTATTAGTCAAGCTATTACCTGATATAGTTGACTCTACTCTTTTCCCTGGTGTGCTTCGAGATCTTTGAAGTATGCTCGAGTGGCATTAAAGTCCATTCTGCATATTATGGCTTGCCAGTTTGGTTGCCCAGCTGATCTGGGGTTGGAGAGATTTGTGAGTGGGAGTGTGGATACAGCATATTGATTTGTTTGAGCAGTTCCTTCCACAGCATGTACTTTCTTTGATTTAAACTGCAAACATTCCTTGTGGTGTTTGCCTCTTCGGAATCCACACTCATTGCAGGCAGTGCTTTTTGCCTTGCAGTCTCTTGCCAAATGGCCTTCTTTGTCACAATTGTAGCAGCCCTAAGTAGACTGGCCTATGTCTTCTTGGTTGTCAGATGTGATGCAATCTATATCCATAGTGTTTGGGTTGCATCTTGTTTGGTTCACTTGAAACCAGGATTCAAAGGATTTGATTGCATTGGTGTATTTTTGTACCATGGCAATGAAGTCGTGGAGGCCAGCAGGCCTTTCTTGTTGCATAAACATATGACATACAATGTCTTAGTGCACCGATTGTTCTAGAAGCATGACACTGGTGCCTTCCTCGACCTGTGCCTGGTCATAAAGGGCTAGCCATTGGGTGAGAAAAACTTGGGTCCTTTCATTCTGACCCTGCTTTCATGCTATTAATTACCAAGTGGTGATTTCTTTTTCATTTCCAATTCTGAATTGGTTGTTTAGCAATTTTTTCATTTGGCCCAATGAGAGCCATGGCATGTTGTTGTCACATCTTTTCTTGATCTCAGTTTGGGCCCATGCTCCTGCACTGTTTTTGTCTTTTTCTCCAGGTTTGATGCCAATTCAAGAGAAGACTGCGAGGTTCCAGTCTTTTTGTCCACCTGCCTTGTTTTCTCCAAAGATGGAAAGGTTGGTCTTGTGGAAGACCAGCATCTTTGTCTACCATTTGTCGAATTTGTTGTAGCTGCTGTTGAAGAGTCTGGGGTCCTTGACGACTTCTGCTTGTTTTGACTTGGGTTCATCAAAACTACTTGCAGTTGGGTGATTCTTGTCTCTCTCCTCTCTTTCTTGGTCCAGCCAGACCTCTAACTCTCAGTTTCTTTGTTCCGCAGCTGTCAGCCTATCCATCATTTGTTGCAAGAGCTCTCTTAGTAATGCAAGCTGATCTGCAAGTCAGTGCTTGCTGCTTGTCAAGGAGCTGAGGTGATGGCTGCTTATGGTGGGGGTGGTCATGTCTAAGTCTAGAGAGTCCAGCAGATTGTACAGGTCGCTGGACATTATAGTTGAATTCTATGTGGGATTGATAAAAGTCTAGGGTGTTGTCAGCGAGAACAGGGGCTTTGTCAAGGCAATGTTCGAGGAATTCGTTTTGTAGCCAATTGGGGAAGTTGGGTGCAAATTCTATTGCATAAGGGGCATCACAAACTATGGTATTGTTAGGATCGAAATCTTCATCAATGGGGAGCTGTTCCAAAATATCCAAAGAGATGGCTATATAGTTTTTGTTTTTGAGGGCATACCAATTGTCACCATATAAATCTAAAAAGTCCATATACTAGGGAAGCTAGGGGAAAGAAAAACTTGTATGCATCACGGTCACACACTAACTCCACAATTGTCAAATGTGAGGGGAGGAAACCAGGTACTGCCTGGCTACGGCTGACATTTTAGTATGCTGAGACTGCTAACTGGCTGACTGTTACAGCAAGAGCTTTATTGCTGGCTATCGCAAGTTCTTCCTTAAGTCTGGGATCCAACTATATGATGATGAAAAGAAACAAGTGGGTAGTGGAGGTATATAATGGTGCTGGTGGGGTAGAGTAGTAAAGGGGAGTCTGTTCTTATGAAAGCAACCTAAAGCCACAAGGACTAGGCCACCTCAATAGTCACAAACTAGGGGATCAAGCATGTATAGGCTAGAGGGGATCTAACCAGAACAGACTGAGGTCTGCTGGTCATTGCATTCAAGATTATATACTATGATACATGGTACATGGACCAAGCTGTGTCTATCAATAAGCTATCCACTATTACTATGTAAGGCTATAGTGTTTTCACAAGTGTGGGAGTATTCCCATGAATGAGGTTACCATATGTTGGTCTAGAACTATAATGTCATAGATAAGTGATAAGGTCACGTGATGTCACATGGCTGATTATGTGACTAATATCAAGTCATGTGATCAAGAAAATAAAGAAATAAAATAGAAAAAGATAGGTTATGGAGGAAGTTCATAACAAAGACATATGGAGATGTCAGTGGCAGGGGCAATTGTGGCATAGGTTGAAAATTTGCCATCTTCAAATTTCATGGGCTAGAAAAGAAAAACTCCTATGCATTATGGTTGCATAGTTACTCCATGATTGTCAAGTATAAGTGGAGGAACCAGGGATCTGCTTGGCTATAGCTGAAGATTTAGCTCTCCAAGGCTGCAACTCTTAAACTCATAGATATTGTGATATGAGGTTTGCACAGTATGCTCTGCTGTCCTGACCCAATATGGACTGAAGGTTTGATCCTTATTTTTCCACTGTGGTCAGAAGAGTCCACTCAAATGTGGTCTACCCTGACAAAGTGAATGGAAACTATGCTGGACAAGCATATGAATGCAGTGGAGACAAGGTCACAGTCCTTATATGGTCATGGGATAACCACCTGCTATTCCAGGAAAGAGCCTTATTGCTGGCTATTGTGAGGTCTCCCTTAAGTCTGGGATCTGACTATAAGACAATAAAAGAGTAGAGTTGAGTAGGGGTGACACAATACTTGTGTCAAAGTAGAGTAGTAAGAAAGAGTCTGTTCTTTTGAAAGAAATGCTAGTTGTGACACTAGGCTACTTCAACAAGACAAACTATAAAGTGGGGACTGTATAAGCCAGTGGGAACTAACCAGAACAGACTGAGGTCTGCTGGTTGTTGTATTCAACTGTATATACTATGACAGAATAGGCACAGACCACTTTAGGGCTGGTACTATTATGATAAGTATTTGTAAGGTAAGATATATAAGGCTATAGTATTCTCATGGATATAAGAGAGTTTTCATATATGCATAAGGCATGTGCTATGATGTCATGATCTAGATCTATGATGTACCTATGTGTAAGCTATAGTCACATGATGTTATGTGATGTGTCATGTGACAAATATCAAGTCATGTGATCACAAAAGATATTATCAAGAAAGAAAGAAAAGTTAGGAGTTTTAACAAGGGTCATAACAAGAATGGTGGTGAACTATTGATGGTTAATGAATCTAAAGTGAACCTGTGAGGATGTCTTCATAGCTCAACACTATTCCTTGTCCTAAATGCATGTCAGGTCAAAAAGGATTGGTTTGATCTATAAGAGATATCCTTCTTGACTGGCTGATTGAAGCTCACATCTATTTTAATCTCTTCCTGCAGCCTTCTTATATTGATATCACTGACCACTTGTGTTGTATCTCTCAACTTGTTGATATTACTATCTCCAATGTGAGGAGATCACCATCTATCTGTGTTGCAATTCCTTTAAAGTGCCAACTTATAGACCATTGCATATCTTTGGCTGTGCCTATGGGACCCCAGTGCTTTTGCAACTATTATTATCCTCTGTCTTGATCTCTTCAATTTCAAAATGAATCAATCATTTGTTCTTTAATTCCATTGTTCACCAGGATATTGTAGAAAAGATGTAATACATATTGTAAGTTGATTTCATATTTATGCTTTTACATTTTAATGCTGAGCATAGCTTTGAAATGTCACACAAACACTTTGTGGCAGAATGAAGAAACACATTGCCAGGCACATTATTCTTGTTATCATTTTTTTCTTCCCTTTTCTGGGAGCATGATGGATTGCATCAACCTAGTAAAGGTGAAGACCTTGATTAGTATGCAATAGCTTTGCTCCACCAGGAAATGTGCTGCCAAACTTATGCTCATGAATGGACCCCAGCAGTTAATGAATGGGAAGTATAATATGCACATCAATCTCACACTGACTAGTTTGTACCAGTGCCATTTTGCTTTCCTTACCACCTAATAAAGTTGGTAGATCACATTGCAAATGGAATGGTGCAGACCTTTCTCAAGACTGAATTACATAGCTCTCAGGTGTTTGAAAGTATTATATATTATATCTGGTCCCATTCTGATTAGTGTTTGAAGGTCCAGTTGCAGACCAACAAAAAACTGGCAACCAAACTGGACCAGTAGCAGTTGCAACCAGACTGTGGTTGCCGGTCCTTCACATATAATAGGGCAAATGGTCTCAGTTGCATTGTTCAAAGTAATCTACAAAAATCTAGTTGTAACCCATTGCAACTGGTCAAACTCAAGACTAGTTGCACCAGCAGACTCAGAGAGCCAGAGTACCTACTCACCATGACAGCTAAGTAGTATGGACACAAACTAAACTAGTACAGTCTCATTGAAGTCATTCCACTTGTTCATCTCTGAGTCATGCATGAATATCTCCTGGAACTCAGTCACAGATATCTCCTCGGTGTCAGAAGGATGAGTTTGGTCCTATAGGTAATTCCTCCATGAATGCTTCAACATTTGGATCTTCTCAAATTTATTCACACCAAGATAAGAATGCTGGTCAGTTGCTATTTCAGCGCCAGTGGAGAAGAGATGCTCACACAGGACAGATATGGCCAGGATCACACATATATCCTTTGCGATGCAAGCAAGAGTGGAATACATCTTGGCATGGTTGGCCCACCATTTTACAATGTCTGTTTCCTTCAAAACATCTTCAGGAATGTCACTGAGATAGTGGTGCAACTCCAATCTCCATCTGCTTCCATCTTCCTGTGTGTTCTGCTCAATGAGCTTGCAACAGAGTCAGTCAAATTCAGATGTGAGAGTTGAGTCATTGGTAGTGGGAGTGGATAAAGACTGAGGAGATGGTGGCAGCTGGAGATAGTGAGATTTATGACATGGGCAAGACATGGAAGTCAATGCTGGTCAGCTTGGAATGTGTGGATGTTTTGGTGGTTGAGAATCATCTCAATTTTCTGGGTCACTGTATTGTTATTGCTTGTATTGTCCACAGTAATACAAAACAGCTGTTTATGATTTAGAATGAACATAAAATGATATAAAGAAAAAATTGTACCTTGGTGGAGTAACCATCAATGATCCCAACATGCTCACAAAGTCTGATGAAATAGAGACCCAAGTTGATGCCATTGTGAGGCCCCAAGACAGCCTGAAAGACAATAACTTTTTTGTGAAGTGTCCAAGCTGATGTTTGAGTGTCTGATTTGATCCAATGAGCAGTTAGCCCCATGAATAAGGCCTTTGTTTGACTCACAGACCAGAGGTCTGTGGTTGTCAAGACATGGCTGGCTTGTTTCAACTGCAAAAAAAAACATACATATAATGATACAAATAAAGAAAAAAAGAAACTTACTTGAATAACCATCTTAAGGTCCCAAAGGAGGTCAAAAAAAGCATTGTGGATGAAAGTAAGGACATTGTGTGAGGATGGTAGGTCAGACTTGACCAAATTGGGATGTATTGCTACAAGGCAGTTGTGAAATACTATCTTGCTAGGTAACAATAGGCTCTAGGATGATCAACCATGGCACACATTCAGTCATCCACCACACAGTAGTACAATTTCATCAACAGCTCACTTGATCATCACATACTATGAATTCAGCAATTGCTTTCAAGACATGGTTTCTTTTAAACTTGCAAGTCTTTGGCACCTTTAGGAACACTCCATCCAGTCTCGATTGCTCCTTCAAGTTCACCATTGTCTTCTGATTTTTCTCATTCATTCTGGCAATAGCTGGTGGTATGGCATGGTGGTGAACCCTGAGTCCTTGCTTGTCACACTGCATCTTATATATCTTGAAGTGGCTCTGAATATGCTGGTGACATGAGGAGTTAGAGCTGACATGGAACACCTTGCATTTGCCATGCTTCTTGGTAAATGTGTCATCCTTCCTAACAGTGCAGGTGAGTGCCTAACACCCTTCACTTCTAATTCTCAAGCTCGCCGACACTTGTTGCACCAGCATCCCTTCAGTGTCTCAACTCTTCCATAGCTGTGACAGAACTTCACCATGCATCTCTCCATGAATATGGTAAGTATATCTTCTGCCACCCTCTTCTTTTGTACCACCATATCTGGAATACTGGCATAGTGATGATCCTCCAGTTCATCACTGTCCTACAAGCCAACATTACTCATTGCTCATTTTGCAGTGATGAGTCCCAATTGCTTACAGTGGCTCAAAAAAGTGTCGCAATATTTAGCTATTTTGAAAGGATTTGACATTTGCAAGTGAACCAGAGGGAATTAGCTCTAACACTTGCTGAGTCATTAATAGCCCTAACCCTTGCCTTGAATATGAGCTCTGGGTCATGTGATTTGGTTCCCATGGCAGTGAGATATAACCATTTCAAAATAACATGTCATTGGGACACTTATTTGACCCTGATGCTATAAGCCATTATTTAGTAAATAACATAAGATTCTGATGGATGCTATGCTTCAACCCTGTCTCTTTATGTAAGTTACATAATACTGAGCAATATAAAGAGTAGGGCTATCACCTAGATAATCCTACTTCACCATGAAATCCATTTCTTCCACTGCCAGAGCCAATATCCTCCCAAACTGGTCTAGGAAAGTCTACTGTGGCCAGGGTTATTAAAGAGATCCATCCAGGCAAGGAAAATATCAAATTAGGAAGTCCTTCCAAACTTTCTCCTACTGACAGAAGAAGAATTGTCTCTAGTATTTGTTATGAACTCCCTCCATAACCTAACTTTTCTATTTTATTTCTTCCATTTTTCTTGATCACGTAACTTGATATTTGTCACATGATCAGTCATGTCACATCACGTGACCTTATCACTTATCTATGACATCATAGTCTAGACCCATACATGTATACCTCATTCATGGGAATACTTCCACACTTATGAGAACACTATAGCCTTACATAGTAATAGTAGATAGCTTATCGATAGTCATACCTTGGTCTGTGCACCATGTATCATAGTATATAACCTTGAATGCAATGACCAGCAGACCTCAGTCTGTTCTGGTTAGATTCCCACTAGCCTATACAATTTCCCTTTCATAGTTTGTAATTGTCGAGGTGACCTAGTCATGGATGGCTATTGGTTGCTTTTACAAGAACAGACTCTCATCCTACTACTTCACTTCACCGGCACCATTACATGCCATCTCTACCCCACTCTTACTTTACATTGTTTCATAGTCGGATCCCAGACTCAAGGGAGATCTTGCGATAGCCAGCAATAAAGCTTTTTTTTGATATAGCAAGATAGTTATCCCATTACCATACCTAGACTGCAACTAGGTCCCCACTGCATACATATGCTCATCCAGCATTGTTTCCATTCATATTGTCAGGGTAGACCTCATTCAAGAGGATCCTTCTGACTGCGGAAAAACAAGGATCAATCCCTTAGTGCATATTGGGTCAGTGCAGTGGAGACAACCGTGCAAACCTTGCATTGCAGACTCTATGAGTTTAAGATCTGCAGCCTAATCGAGCTAAATTGAGAGCCGTAGCCAGGCAATTCCCAGTTCCTCCCCCACCCCTGACAATTGTGGAGTTAGTATGCAAC
This sequence comes from Garcileccinum viscosum, assembly GCA_038090455.1. Classification (NCBI taxonomy): domain Eukaryota; kingdom Fungi; phylum Basidiomycota; class Agaricomycetes; order Boletales; family Boletaceae; genus Garcileccinum; species Garcileccinum viscosum. The sequence goes on from JBBPMT010000200.1 coordinate 19,594, forward strand.
CACGATGCATATGAGTTTTCTTTTACAGCCCCCCCCAGTGTATGGACTTTTCTGACCTTTACGGCAACGATTGGAGAGCCCTCCAGAATAAAAACTACATAGCCATCTCCTCTGACATATCCAAATGCCTCTCCATCAATGAAGATTTTGATCTGAACAATGTCATAGTTTGAGATATCCCTTATGCAATCAAATTTGCCCCTGATTTCCCCACTTGGCTCCAAAATGAATTCCTAGAGCACTGCTTAGATAAAGCACCCGTACTAATTGACAACACCCTTGACTTTTACCAAAGTCACATAGAATTCAACTATAATGTCTGATCTTTACAACCTTCCAGATCCAATCTCCGACTTGGAAATGACGACATCCACCATGAGCCACTGTCGCCTAGGCTCCTCAACAAGTAGTGGGTATCAACTCGCTGATCAGCTCGCCTTGCTTAGCGAGCTATTGCAACAAATAATGGATCAGCTGACCACTGCTGAGCAGAGAAACAGAGACCTCGAGGCCTGGTTGGACCAAGAGAGAGAGGAACAAGACGATAATCACCCCAGCACAAATAGCTTTGACAAGCCCAAGTCAAAAAGGGCAGAAGTCGTAAAAAACTCTGGCCTCTTTGACAGGTCTTACAATAAGTTCAATGAATGATGGACAAAGATGTTGGTATTCCGAGAAACCAACCTGTCCATTTTCGGAGAACATAGGCTGGGCGGACAAAAAGATTGGAATCTCACCATATTCTCTAGGATAGGTGTCGAATCAGGAGAAAAGGACAAAAATGGTGCTGGAGCATGGGCTCACACCAAAATCAAGAAATGACATGATAACAATGTGCCATGGCTCTCACTGGGCCAAATAGAAAAACTTCTTAATGACTGCTTCCGTATAGGAAATGAAAAGGAAATCGCCACTAAGTGATTAATAGCAAGGAAGCAGGGATGCAATGAGCAGACCCAAGTTTTTCTCACTCAGTGGCTAGTGCTGTATGACCAAGCACAGATCAAAGAAGGCACTGGCGTAATGCTTCTTGAACAATCAGTCCAGCAAGACATAGTTCAACATATGTTTATGCAACAAGAAAGGCCCGCTGGCCTCCATGACTTCATTGCCATGGTTCAAAAATATGCCAATGTGATCAAATCATTCAAATCTAGGTTCCAAGCAAACCAATCCAGATGCAACCCGAATGCAATGAATATCGATCGCACCACCACTGACAATTGGAAAGACATCAACAAGTCAACCTGAGGCTGCTACAACTGCAGGAAGGAAGGACATCTTGCAAGAGACTGCAAGGCCAAGAGCACAGCCTGTAACGAATGCAGTTTCTGTCGAGGAGGACACCAAAAAGAGTGCTGTCAATTCAAATCCAAAAGAGTACGTGCTGCAGAAGGAACTGCATCATCAAACCAATATGCTGTATCCCCTCCCCACTTGCAACACTATCAAACCCCAGACCAGCTGGGCAACCTAACTGGCAAGCTGCAATTCATGGTATGGACTTCGACACAGCATGTACCTATTTTAAGGATCTTGAAGCACACCAGGGAAAAGAGTAGAGTTATCTACATCAGGTAGTAGTATGACTGATACAGACCCCATTTTCATTTCTTCTTATAGTAGTTCTTTTTTTAATCTAGTTCCATCTCGATTGAGGGTGCAATGCCAAGATAGTGCTCACCTGTTTTCTTTACATACATCCAATAGCTTTTCAGACTTAAATAGTGAATGTAATCTAGATAGCTCTTCCTTTTCTTCTCTGGTATCTCAATGTGGTAGCCTACCAGATACCTTAACTGAAGTGGTGAACTCCAATATGGAGTGTGGTCACCAGGAAGTGACACTTAATTCCACTTACACAAAAAATAAAAATAGCTTATCTTTGAACCTGATGGAGAAATGCATGAGAACCCTTAAACCTCTCCGTGAGCTATTTGTAAAAATTGATATAATTACAAAAAGCACAAAAACAGAATACCAAGCCCTGCTAGACAGCAGCACCACTGGCATATTTATTGACCAAACATGAGCAAAGAAAAATAGAATTCCAATGCAACCCCTCGATATGGTAATACCAGTCTATAATGTAGATGGAACCATCAACTTGGCAGGTGGCATAGCATACACCGCCTTGCTCATTATAGACTACCAGGGACACCATGAGAAAGTCAAAGCAGATGTCATGAATCTAGGAAAAAACCAGTTAATCCTGGGATACACGTGGCTCCGCAATCACAATCCCACTATCGATTGGATTGCAGGAATGGTCACCATGGATAAGTGCCCTCCAAGTTGCACAGCACTTAAACATCTTGCTAGAACACAGGCAGAAGTGCATGAAGTTGCCTATATATATCATGCACACAAAATAGACCAAATAGACGTACCAGATGCTGTGGAAGCCGCCAAATTGGTATCCACGGAATACCACAACTATCTGGATGTATTTTCAAAAATGGCAAGTGAGAGAATGCCTGAAAGAAAACCATGGAACCACATGGTAGATCTCAAACCTGACTTCATACCAAAGAAGAGGCATTTACAGTAACTCCAAAAAGCATTCCAATCCCTAACCCCAAACCGGGACGTGAAGCGCCCTGCAATTACTTGTGGGAATTTCACTTAGCTTTGGTGGAGACACATAATGTACAAACCCCTGGCTACAAATTATGTCACTAGGTCATGTGACCCAGGTCAGGGGCTATTGAGATACACCACTTTTAAAACAGCAA
>JBBPMT010000201.1:0-22324 GCA_038090455.1 Garcileccinum viscosum
CCAAGTGTACAACATTGTCAACATGTCTCATGTCAAACCCTATATAGAACCACTCAATGGACAGCCAGTTGTATGCCCCAGTCTGGTATTGGTTAATGATGAAGGTGACAATGAATATGAAGTTGAGTATATTGTCAATAGTAGACTCATAGGCTGTGGATTCCAATACCTCGTCCACTGGAAAGAATATGATGAATGCAATCATACCTGGGAGTCAGCAAGCAACCTTAAAGGGTTGGCCTCAAAGGCAATTGCTGACTTTCACTAGTTAAATCCCTTGGCACCTCAGAAATTGAAAATGGCACACAAACTGTTTGACACAGTCTTCAGTACTCCCCTTGTGAACTTTATCTTGGAACATTGTACTCCATCCTCATCCCTGACTTGATCCTTTGCAAATCTGGAATCTTTACCATAGGAAGGGAGTAATGTTACGACCCTTGTTAAACTCCCCTATCTTTTTCACATCAATAGATATTTTCATGGTCACATGACACCATGTGACTATAGATCACATGTAGGTATGTCATAGATCTAGACCATGACATCATAGCACATGCCTTATGTGTGTATAGAAACTCTCTCATGACTGTGGGAATACTATAGCTCTATATAGCATACATTACCAATACTTATTGTAATAGTACCAGCCCTACAGTGGTCCATGTGCATGTCTTCATAATATATATATTGCAATACAATGACCAGCAGACCTCAGTCTGTTCTGGTTAGATTTTTACTAGCCTATACAGAGTCCCCCTTAGGATTTGTCTTCTCAAAGTAACCTAGCTTGCACTAGTAGTTGCTTTCAATCTGTTGACATGTCAACATGGAGGTGAATGCATTCATTACAGTGGAAATAGTCTGAGTGGTGAGAGGGCAAGGCATTAGTGTCAGCAGGAAGGGTGTGGGACATGCCAGTTGCCAGTAGATGAGTTGAATGGTATGCAGCATGGTACAGTGAGGTGTAAAACTATTGCAATGCCTAACATACATTTGGAGAAATGGAGGAAATATAGGACATTCAGGGGAATACATAAGGGCTACTCAAAAGACCAATCTTAACCAGTTTAAACCAGTTTTTCCAAAATCTTGAAATCAAAGAGACTGAATTGAGATCAGAAAAAATGAGTCTTAGTCTTAAGTAGTGTAGTTTCAGTCCAGTTCTGGTTTCCAGGTGGTCTTAAGACTGGACCTTAAAATACTAATGATTTCTTGATATGTTCTATTTCTATCACTGCTGCTGTTGAACTGTTTGGTCTTCCTGATCTGTGAGCTGCACTTGCTGATTTCACTTTCATGAGCAAGCCAATAAAGCTTATATGATTTTCTACCTTTCTTTTTCTCTATTGTGTTCTTCTGCTCTTTGACATGGCAGACCCCAATCTGGAGATAGAACTGGACTATGCTGGTGCTGAGTTTGCATCTATGCTACAGAAATTGGGCATTGGAACTGGCCCTGGAGATCAACAGCATGAATTCATAGAACACCTCACACAAGCTTGGCAGGCTCAACATGCAGCATGTGCTGATGCTTGGAATGAGTGCCATGCAGCTAAAGCCCATGTGGCAGAAGAAGTGAAATAGCTGTATTAGCAGCTGCTACAGCAGGAACAACAGGCTGGCACTGAAGAAGTCAAGTGTGAATATCTAGAGGTGGAAAAGAAGAAGCTCAAGATGAATTCCATCAACCCTGGCACATCTGTGCTGGATATCCTCTCTATTCTTCCCTCTCAATATGACCTACAGAAGCTTACCTTCTTTAACTTCATAGAGCTTTGGTATTTTTCTTTGCCAGAAAACATGGATGCTGCCAAATATATGTAGCAACAAATCTCAAGCCAACAACTCTTTCAGCCTGGCTAAGATAGAGGACCACCTTACCATGTGCTTCATTGCTTCTGTATACACATCCAAAAACATTCTCCAGGATAAGGAACTTCCACTAGTCAACTTCTTGCAAGCCAGGAATATCTTCATGGACTATGCAAAGAAGGTCAATTGGCCTAACATCAACCTAGACTCTCTTTCAAAATTCTTCTGGTATCTTGAAACTTGCCCCCTGCTCCAAGTTCTTCTCAGGGTTAAGACAGTCCTCATATATGCTGCCTGAGTCAAATATGACTGGCACTAAGAGCTCAAAGTGGGCCATTGCTATGACATCACCATTACCAACAGCTATCTTTTGAATTGCATATTTGATGAAGTCCATGCCCTTGACAAGCAACAAACAAAGATGCAGGCAAGTCTCTCCTCTAACTAGCAAATGCTAAATTTTTATGTGCTTTCTTCCCTTTCTTGCTCCAAAAATTGCTTTGGCACTTTGTTCACCTGGCACACTCCCTATGCTTCCACTCTTGTGCAATCACAGCTCTGTCTGCACTCATACCATACCATTCATATGCAACTATGACTCTATTGCAATTGCACTAATTGATGATGACCCATGCCATGCCATCATGCTTTATATGCAACCACATTATTTACTCCCAGCATATCAGATGCTTGACTTCATAAGCAAGCATGAGTTCCAGAGTTCCTATGCTTGGCCTAATGCCTTTGTGCACACATCTCAAGACATCAAATCAAATTAGAGCACAAAGTTTGGCATCACTCAGCTTTCCCAGTCCCTGGGCCATTTTACCAGAAGCCATACATATGTTCTTCAAGGCCCTTTAATAGGCAAAACTTGAAGTCTTTGCTCCCCCACTTCCATTCCCCCTCATTCAAGATCCAATTCCTCAATCCCAATGGCAAAGGAAGTCACCCTGTCTGCTCCACTTGTCTGAAATGCTTCCAGCATAATATGGAAAACTATGCCAGTGAGACCCTATGGGACAACAACCTGGCACACTGCACCAAGTGTTTAAATGGAATCTCTACCAATCTAAAAGGGCACCCTGTATGCACAGACTGGCAAAGACTATTTGGTTGTCACCTCAGACATACTGCTGCCCTCTACAAGTGCCCCAGCTGCATCAGCTCTGATCATGGAGCCCAGGCTTGCAGTAAGATTCAGAAGCTATAAAGCACTCACATCATACATTCTCAATATCTGGGAATGGTAGCTTCATACATCTGGTCTCATATCAAGATATCTGTCCATATCTGATGGCCTCTATTTTGGCTTTGCTATAGATCTTACCAATCTGCACATATTCTTTACTCCCCCCATAATCCATTCATCAAAGAACATGTCAGCGTTTTTGAGGAGATAGTAAATAAGGAAATGTCCAAAGGACATTACATTGGCCCCTTTGGAAGAACTGAATTGAGGACTTATTGGGTCCATTTTAGACAGCTCCTCTATCATTAGTTCCCTAACTTGGCAAGCCTGGAAAATTCACACTTGTGCAGAACCTCTCCTTTTTGCATAATTCCATCTCTTCACTTGTTTCTGCAATTAATGATAAAGTAGATCCCAATTTATTTCCTACACACTATGCCACTTTCCTAATTATTTTCCTCCCCATCTTTCATTTACCCCTGGGCTCTGAAGCAGCTGTTCAAGATGTGGCAAAGGCCTATCATACAGTACCTTCACACCCCTCCCAATGACCCTCCCTTGTAGTCTGGTTGACTGAGAATCAATTTGCAATTGACTCCTCCTTTTGCTTTTGCTTCACCCTCTCAGGCAGAATTTATGGAATGATAGGTGCAGCAAGCACAACATCTTAAGATTCAATGGCATCAGACCCATTGCCAGATGGATTGATGAATACATCTTCTACATTAGGCATAAACACCTGATACCATTTAACCATTTATAAGCTGATCATGCATCATCACTTACCAATGAGGGTAATATTACCTCAAGAAAAAGGCACTTGTGGTTCAAAGGTATCATCTCACCTAATGGAAATGCTGAGAAATTTGATAAAGACATGTCACTCCCAATTTGGGACCTTTCATCTGCCTCACCAAGATCTGAACATGACTATCTATTTTGTTACAATCTAGATGATGTGAACAAGATAACCAATCAGCTTGGGATCCCATAGAAGGCTTTAAAGGACATCCCATTCTGTTCTAATCCCACATTTATAGGTTTAATCTGGGATATTGACAACTGGACAGTTATGCTCACAGAGACCAAGTGTACCAAGTACCTGGCAGCCATCACTGAATGGGAGAGCAAATGCACTCACATACTAAATGAGGTGCAGAAGCTTTATGGCAAGCAGTTGCATGTCTCCTTTATTTTGCCCACTGGTAGAGCATACCTAACCAGCCTTGAGGCCATGCTTGGCATTTTCAGGGACAGCCCTTTCCTTCCCAGGATATTTTCATGGAAAATCTCCAAATGACTTAAGCTGGTGGAGGTGGATTCTCTCATCCATGCCTCTTTGACCCTTATCCATTCATCCTTTACCTACACTTGACCTGCAAGCCTTTTCAGATGCTAGCACCGGATTTGGTATTGGCATCATGATTGGGAACAGGTGGTGAGCTTGGATCCTCACCTCCAGCTTGCAATAGATATGAGATTAGATGGACTGAGAATATTGGACTTGAGCTCCTCACTCACACCATTCTTGCTGCTGGAGCTCCCAACCTATGTCTTGAGGCTTTTGAAGGCAACCTTGAAGTAGTTAAAGCCTGAGCAAATGGAAGAAGAAGCCACAACAAAGCCATTAATGGTGTTTTCAAGTGACTGCACAATATTCTACAGGATGCTCATTGCAAGCTATTTGTGCAATATGTCCATAGCAGAGATAACCCTGCAGATCCCCCCTCACATAGTCTAGTCATTAACCTCCTACATGTCTCGTCTTTCCTCCTATTACCCTGCCCCCCAAAATTTTTTCCTTCCTCTATAACTACTCCAACATCCACCACTTTAAACCAAAGGCCCTTGAGCTCCCAAGTCTAGTATTTTAAGGTCTGGTCTGGTCTGGTCTTTTGCCCAAATTTGGAAAGACCAGGCTATAACTGGTACTGGGAATTTCCTAATATGAAAAAAACTGGACTAAAACCAATAAAAACAAATAAAATTGGTCTTTATCAGTCTTTTAGTCAGTTATTACTATTCTGTAACCAATTAGACTATGCCTTAAAAACACTACAGATTCTCAGCTTTTGCTCCATATTTTTCTTATGTAAATCAATTCGCATGCAATCGAGATATGATCAAAATAAGATTAGATGATCAAATAGATCAAAGTAGATAGAAATATTGATCTTGGAATAATCAGAATGTGGGAATTGCGCTTAGCAATGGCTGTACCAGATGTAGTACATGGTAATAGCTTTTATTTGCGCCATGGACCTCATTAATCAGCCCATATGGCCAATCTTGAGTTTTTCCTCCTTTCAACTGAGATTTATTTGTAGAAATTCAAATAAATTAGCTAAAATCTTGTAATTATTTGGGGATATGGGGGGAATATAGGGTGTTCAGGGAACTACATAGTGACTGCCAAAAAGACCGTCTTAACTGGTTTAAACTGGTTTTCTGAAATCTTGAAATCAAAAGACCAAATTAAGACCAGAAAAAACTGGTCTAGGACCAGACCTTTGGTCTCAGTCTTAGGCAGTTCAGTTTAGCTCTAGTCCCAGTTTTTGGGTGGTCTTAAGACCACATCTTAAAACACTACCCAAGTCAGCACCCTTGCTGACTGGATTCCAAATTCAGTTCCCTCCTTTTGCCCCTTCCTCTTGCATCCAGCATGCAAAGCAAAGGACCAGCTCTTGCTTTGGATCCTAGTCAAAGTGTGCTCTTTTGCTGACTTCAACTCCATCTTGACACAAAAAGATATTGACTGGATTTATGAGGTCCTCATGCTTGGCAATCCAGTACCAAGGAGACATATAGAACTAGCCTTCTTGCCTTCCACACTTTTTGTGACAGCCAAAACATTCCTGAGTTCCACTGGGCTCCTGCTACATTCTGCTTCATCTCTGCCTTCATTGCCACTCTAGCCAGCTTCTACTTGGTGAGTGTGATCACAAACTATATATCTGGTGTACATTCCTGGCATATCCTCCATGGACTCTTACTACCTCTCAATGAGGTTGAAACAGATGCTCTCCTCAAACCCACATCAGCTCTTGCTTCTCCTCAGACCAAATGACCCCCATGTAAGCCCTATACCACACAAATCCTTTTAGTGATCCATGATCACCTCTTCCTATCCCACCTCATCCATGCAGCCATCTTTACTTGTCTTACTACAGTTTTCTTTGCATGCACTCACACTGGCAAGTTAATCCTGAAAAACCTAAAAGCATTTGATCCTGACCTACATGTCAAACCAGCAGACATCCATGTAGAGCATGACTGCCAAGAAAATGAAGTAACCAATTTCCATCTACCTAAAGCCAAATCTACTCTACAAGGGGAGGATATTTACTGGGTCAAGTAGATCAACTTCTTTGACCTCCATGCTGCCTTCACTAACCACATAATAGTCAATGCTTCTCCCTGTGATGGTTCCCTCTTTATTTACCACCATGGCAGGAGCTACAAGCCTCTTATCAAAACAAAATCCCTCAACACCCTGACAGCCACTCTTAAGAATGCAAAGCTTCAACTCCTGCTCAAGCATGGTATTTGTATCAGCTCAATCTTGAAATACATACTATGCAATATTCTGTTTGATATAGTGAAGGTGAAGGAACACTGGGCCAGTAATACCTTCTTGATATACATACCTAAGAAGGCATGTACAGGTTCTTACCCCCTACATGCAAGCCTCACCTGCACTGCATGAAACTCTTCTCAAGTTAATATTACCTCTAGTCAGGTAATACATGGTATATCTAGTCCCATCCATCTCCTAGTCCTAGAGTCTGTGGCTGTTACTGCATGCATCATCACCCTGGGACATCTATTTGTCAGGTCACAGCTTATTCTCAGCCCAGGTTTGCCTGGAGCCAGACAGTGCAGTGCAATGTTGCCCACATTTCTCTCCCATATCTTTTGCATCTATATCCCATTATCTTGAATAGCTCCTATAAATATTTGTAGACAACTACCAAGTAGTAAATACAAATTATTTATCTCTTTCTTTCTCATGAGAACAATCCCAAGCTTAGAGCAAAGAATGGGCACTACAATACAGTCATAGGATGGTTAGTGAGCAGTATGAAAGAGAAGCATCACTTTGAATTTATTGCCTGTGTATTTTCTAACTTGATAGTGAGCAGGATATTCCATTGTGCAACTTTGCCTCATTATGCATCCCTTTGGAAAACCCAACCAGGAACAGACATGGGCTGACTAGTTTTTAGCTTATGTCCAGAACTTTGATATTGTCCCTCAACAGGGTCCAAGTGGAGATTATGAATTGTCAATCCAAATGTATGTGCTTAAGAGAGTGGTGCATTCTACTAGGAACCACATAGGTGATATTATCCCCTTTACTGAGATACAGGCATATGGAAATCTCATTCCATGCTTTGATTCCAATGTGTGTGGACTCTCATTTGACTATATGTAACACATTGGAGTACTCTCATGTTCTAAACAAGTTTTTTGATAAAAATATCTACTATCCCTTTTTTCTTTAGCAGTTACAAGCTACATGCTTTGTATTGTAGAAATCCTGTCATTTTGAAACTTTGTACTTGCAATTATTATTTGTATTACTTGCTGCTACTATAGTAAGCTCATTAAACCTTTCCATACTAACTCAGACAGCAGTGCACAAAGTGCACTGCCAAATATTGTGGGAATTTTGCTTAGCTTTGGTGGGGTTATAAATAGTACATACTCTTGGCTACATAATTGCTCCCTAGATCATGTGAGTTGATTTACAGGCTACAAATATATAGGAAACTTAAAATGGTAATATCATGAAAAGGATTTTTGAGCTTTTGAACTGCTAAGTAGGATCTCAGTCATATTGTAGTATAATTGCCATTGTTGGTTAGTACAAACAAAGATATACATACAAAAAATATGTCTGAGTTTGAAAAAGTTCCCACACTTCTTGATTCTCAACCACCATCATGGTCAGATCCCTTTCTTTTACTTAAACCATCCTCTTTTTGCTTGATTCTGTTATGAATGACTATCAAGAGGGTGTGAGAATGAGGAAGTATGTAACTATCAGTCACCTATTGAGTTCATATGCTGGGTTTGGAGGTACCAGTGCCTTGTCCAAACTATTGAGTACATGTAGATAAGAGTAATGCTCGCTTGTGAGCCCAAGAGTACTACAATCCAATGGTCAACTTGGTAATTGGTTAGGAGCCAAGGACAGAGAGCAGAGACAGTCCTTGAGGTCCTACAGGAGACAAGGAACAAAGCCAAGTAGAACAAGACTAGAGAGTCGAGTTCTATCAGTGCTATATTATATACTATCAAGTACAATGCACAGACCATGCCTTAAGGGCAGGTACCTGCTATCTATGTATGGCTATATGAATAAGTCCATGAGGTAGACATGTGCTATCAGAGATTAAATAAAGGCTATATAAGAATCAATAAATATGTTGTGGCAGAATGGAAGCTGTCAGGGATCATGAGAAGATAAAGGAACTTTACCATAAGATGGCAGATCTATAGATTAGCAAAATGAAGATCTGTGGCAGAGATCTGAGATCTATCAAGATACAATGGAGATCCAAATTGGAAGATACCATCAGCAATGAAATGTGAAGACTGAGGATCTAAAAGATACAAGCATCTATAAAAGTGTCAACAAGTGTCAATAAATGATAGATCATGTGAGGAACTGAGCATCTATGGCAGCCAGTCACATGACCCAATAAGATAATACAGAAGCACTTGATGGGTGGCTATCAAGGAAAGGGGAAAAGCCTGAAATGGAACTCTAGACTATGAGCAAGTTAGGTCAAAACCAAGGTTCACAACAGATTCTGGCCATTCTGGTCAAGCCATTGCCCAGAAAACTGGTGTCAGCCCTTCTATCATATCCAAACTTCATTCCAAAGAGCATTCTGGCCTTTTCAAAGCTCTTGGAAGTCATCCTTCCAAGCATTCCCCTGCCAATGTTTGATATGCTTAACATTTTATTATCTCTAGAAAAGCTGAAAATGTGGTCCAAGTGACCAGATCACTTACCAACATCATCAACCAACCCCTCTCTGCCAGTACTATCCACCTCCACTTGAAGAAAGCTGGTAAGAAAGCTGTGGTCAAGTCCAAACATCCTATTCTCTCTGCTAGGCATTGCAAAGCTTGTTTAGATTTTTCCTATGCTCATAAGGACTGGACTATGAAGAACTAGAAGAAGGTATTATAGTCTAATGAGATCAAAATAAATCACCTAGGATCAGATGGATGCAAATGGGCATTAAAAAGGGCAGGTAAAGGGCTTAATAATAGGCTGGTGCAGGGAACCCTCAAGTTTAGAGGAGGCTCTCTTATGATATGGGGCTGTATGACTTGAAAGGGAGTTGTATTTGCTACCAAGATTGATGGTAGGATGGATAGAGACCTCTACCTTCAAATTTTGAAGAATAAGCTCTAGCAAACCCTGGAGTATTATGATCTCAATCCTCCTGATATTATCTTTCAGCAAGACAATGACCCCAAGCATACTTGCAAGCTGGTCAAGAACTAGCTAGAGGAGCAAGAATTCAACACTATGGTGTGACCTGCAGTCTTTTTTTTTTTTTTTTTTTTTTTGTGTCAATTTTTGTCCCATGTGGAGTGTATGTACTCTATGAGGACAATCTATCTAAGCTTGGGGCTTCTGCCCCTACAGCTCCATCTGTGCGAATGCCCCGAGATGGACATGCCATTCAGTCTGCTGTTCCTGCTGGCTGTTTTAGACGTCACAGATCTTTGCCGTTTTGCTTTCCTGGTATGTGTTGTGTATGTATCAATACATTGCGGCAATGTGGGTGACAGGTACTAGGGCCCAGGGGGTCTGTCATATGGGTGGGAGTGATGGAGTGTGTGTGCAATGTAATAGAGTAGCGGGTGAGTTAGTGAGCGAGTGGGCAAGAAGGTGCCTGGTCTTGCGTATGTTGAAGGTGTCGAAGAGTCTTTCTTCGTCCCTGCTCCTTCTCTTCCTCTCCTCCACCACATTCTTCCCCATTCAGACCTGCTAATCCCTCATAGACATTTGAGAGAATAAGAATATTCATGCAAGTGTTTCATTGGCTTTGCATCGTGATAGTGATCTGTGCGGGGGGGTATTATTCTATTCTTTTGGCCGAGTAGTTACATTACCAAATGTGGGTTTGAGTCAGCCTGTTGCTTCTACGAAGGTTATCAACACATTGCTTGCCTTTGGGCATGTGAGGAGGATTGGGATCTCATCCACTTGTCTTCCTAACATGTTCCTGAGGACTTGGTGTTCGCGTGCATAGTATGGGCATTCCAGAATGAAATGTTTAATGTTTTCCATTGCCATGGGGCAGTGAGGGCACATTGGTGTGTCTGATTTTTTTATGTGATTGAGGTGTGCGTTTAGTGCTATGTGTCCTGTGCGTAGACCAGTTAGTAGTGAGGCCTGTTTCTTTGATAGTGGGGAGATAAGTTTTAGAAAGGTATTAGATGGCTTATCCATATCGAAGTGACTCATGCACTAAAAGCGGGCTGATTTGCTCCAGTTTAGTGCCCATCTCTGTTTGGATAGTTCTCTGTGTGCTTGCTTTAGGGCAGTGATGCTATTGGGGAGGGGGTTAGTGCATATGTATTTTGGTAGAGTATGGGATGCCGAATTGTTAGTTTTCGTGGCTGCTGCAGCACGCACTTCTTCGTCTGCTTTTTCATTACCTTGAACTCCTTTGTGCCCTGGGATCCAACAGATCGTGATCTGGTTTCTGGTGAGGCTGTGCTTCCGCTTTACTTCCCGGATTAGGCTGTGAAGATGGTGCAATATGTAGTGTCCTGGTTTCATTGTGGGATGCTCACCCGATTTTATGGCTGCCTGGTTGTCGATTAGTATGTTTACTTTGTTTTCGATTCTTGGCATGGTTAGTAAGATTTTGGCTGCAAGCATGAGTCCTACTGCTTTGGCTTCGTATACTGTGTGGTCTTTTGGTTTACCTAGGTGATATCTGAGGATTTGAGGGTGTGAGTTTGGGTGCAGATATACCGCTGCTGCTCCTATTCCTGTGTCAGTGCCTGAGCCATCGCTGTATATTACCATATGATGATCTTGCATGATTTCTAGTAGATCTGAGATTGCTTGCTCCGCGTTTTGGGCTATGTATGTTCTAAATGGGGCATTAGCATAGCTAGGGGGGTGGTTGCGGGTTAGTGGCTCAATAGCTTTCGGATCGATGTCATATGCGTGTAGAAGATAGTGTATGGACGAACAGTGTCTTTTTACAAGCTTGTTGGCAGCCTGTTTTATGAATGGGTGTAGTGGATGGGTGTCTGGTACTGCTGCTAGATATAGTGCAGCTTGATGGCATAGGTTTTGAATGTGGTGCGTTAGGGGCCAGGTATTGCTAAGGATTTCAAGGGTGTCAGTGGGTGACATGCACATTGCACCAGTAATACTTAGCATGGCTATTCTTTGGATGCTGTTTAGTTTGCGAATGGCTCCTATGGATCCCAGTGTGTAAAGATTGCTTGTGCTCAAGTAGATGGGGCATATCCATATATCCACCACATAAAGTAGCTTGGGTATTACAACAGCTAGATAAAGTCGTTTCATTAGCGAGACGGGTATGCCAAATGGAGTGGATGATAGTCGTTTGAGTTGTAGGGTGTAAGCCATTCCTTTGGCAAGGGCGTAGGCTATTTGGGCTGTCCATTTTAGCATGTGATCGATTATAATTACCAGGAATTTATGTTGTGAGGACGGGTTGATGGTAAAACCTTGTAGTTCGAGAGGTGGTCGCTCTCTTTTGGCTTGGGTGCAGAAGTCTAGGAGCGTGAATTTAGATGTTTCGAAGTGGGAATTGTGAGACTTAGCCCATTTGTAGCCGCCTCCTTGGCGTTCCATCATGTTTTTTAGTGTTGTGTGCGTTTCCTCAAATGTTTTACCTATAGCCATTAGCATGGTGTTGTCTACGAATGCTTGTGCTTGTTCTGTCTTTTCGTGGCCTTTGCATATATCTAGGAGGTCAGCATTGTAAATGGTGTATAATACCATGGATAGTGGGTTGCCTTGTCCTATTTCGTTGGTGATGGGGATCCAGTCAGGGGATAGGAAGCCATCAAATTTGAGTTTGGTTCTTCTGTTGGCGAGCGTGTTCTGTACAAATGTTACTATGTTTTCTGGGATTTTATGTGAGCGCATGTTGTGGATGAGGCGGTCTGTTACCACGTTCGGGAAGGCTCCTTCAATGTCCAGAAAGAGGACCAATACTACCCTCTTGTTTTGCCATGCATGTTTGATTCTTGCTTCGAGGAGGTGTAGGGAGTTTGTGGTCGAGTGGCCTGGCCTCCCTCTGAAATGATTTTCTGGCAGGAGGTTGTTTTTTTCAAGTACTTCTGAAAGGTGGTTAGCGACAGTGGATGATAGGAGTTTGTACGTAGTGTTGAGTAGGGCTATTGGTCTATAGGCCTTTGGAACTGTGTAGTCCAGTTTACCTGGTTTGCAGAGAACTACCATGATGAATTCCTTCCATGGGTCATAGGTGGTATTGAGGTCGAATGTAGCCTGGAAGAGTCTGGTTAGATGTGGAGTCAATATGTTGACACACTCTTTGAATACTATGTTACAGACACTGTCTGGGCCTGGTGCCTTGTATGGGCTGAGTTTGACTATGGCTCGGATGAGAGCATCTTTGGTTATGATCTTCTTGTTGCATAGAGGGTCTGGGTAGTTGAAGCCTGTGGGGACAGATGAGTGTGCAGGAGGGGGTGGGAAGAAAGTTTTTGCTAGTAAGGTGCTTTTCTCTTCATTGGTCACTACAAGAAAGCTTCCCTCTGTAGGGATGTTTTGTTTTAAGGAGGGAATGCACATGTTGGTGCCTTCATTATTGATGCTAGAGATGTATTTGTTAGCTATCCAGATCTCATCACTTGATATGTCTTCAAGCCAGTTGATCCAGTATTGCTTTTTCGTCTTTTTGATGGTTTTTGCATAGAGGTTTCTTGTAGTTCGGTATTGTTCGTGGATGGGGTGCTGGTCATCATCTCTGAGCTTGTAGGAGTCTTTTGCTAGTTGCGCTAGTTCTTCTTTCATTAGCGTTAGTTCCTTTGTCCACCAGCGTTTCGAGTGGGGGCTTGGTCTTGATCTGGGTACTTTTTCTTGTATGGTGTCAAATATGGCGGTCATCAGTGTGTCGGCTGTCTGTTGAAAGTGTTCCACTGAAGTAATGCATTCCTGTATATTAACCGGCTGCAACTTAGCTTCGAGTAGTTCCGAAAATTCATCCCATTTGATGTCTCGATAGTTTAGGGCAATGGTCTCCGGAGTTTCTGGGATTGTTAGTTCTATGTTTGAGATAATGGGAACATGGTCTGTGAGTGGCCCTCGCTGATCGGGTTTCATTGTGCAAACTGTGAATAGTTCGGCCGTGTGATCTGTGCAGAAAACGTTGTCAACTCTAGTCCAGTTTTTAGTGTTCAGAGCCTGTAGTGTAGGTAAGTCTTTAGGTAGGGGCATAAACATGGAGTGGTCTGCAATGAGGTCAATTAATACTTGGGCGTCTTTGATGTGTGATGCTTGAAGGAGGTTCATGTTGCATTCCAATTCCCATAGTGGGTGGTGATGGTTAAAGTCTCCTAACCAGATCATGTGGTCGTTAGTGTGTCGGAATATAATGTTATGAAATGATTCGAGGAAAGTGCTTAGCAAGGTTAGGGATTCGTTGTTCTTGCAATCGTTGTAGATATTGAAGATTGTGCAGTTACCGAATGGTCTGGATAGCTGTACGACTGTGACATCTCTTGATGGGAATGGTAATTGCTTCCAGTGATTCATATCTATCATTTTGGATATTAGTAGGACAGATCTGTATCTAGAGGATTTGTCAGTGTAGCATGTAGAGGGGAAGACGGGGTAGTATGTGTGGGGGCAATATGTGTTACCAGTGGCATTGACATGTGGTTCTTGTAGGGCGAATATGTTCCACTGTTGTACTAGTGGGCCGTTTAATAGGGATTGTTGGGTGATAAGTGAGGTGTTGAGGTTTTGTTGCCAGATGTTGAGCTTCAAGAGGGTTTGGTCATCTCTAATCATTAGTAACATTAGTGGCTAGGGTGAGTTCATCAGTTTTGTTGTTTGACAAAGCACAGTAAGAGGAGGCATCTGGTGATCTATGGAGGTGAGAGGATGTGTAAGCGCGATGAGAGGAGAGAGAAGGCATGGGATGTAAATGTGGGTTGTGGTTTCAATCACTTTCTTCATTTGTGTTTACCCAAGCTCGGTTTGTGCATTGGTTTTTCTGGTTGCGTTGCATTGGTGGTTTGGTGTAGCCCATCTTGTCAAGGTCAAGGGTGGTTTGACGAAATGCTGGGTATTTAGTTTGGGTGGTTGGTGCCAGCCTTGAGTAAGGTGTGTTCTTGGGTGGGAGTAGTACCTGTGTCCAGATCTCGTTAGTGGGGAAGTAGGGCATCTGATTTTCTGGGTTGTTAGCATCAAATTGTTCGCATCATGCCACGAATTCTGGACAGTTCCTACTGTGGCTTAGGTGGCTATTCAATTTGCAGTTGACGCAGAATGTATTTGTGGAGTTGTCGCAGGCGTCTGTTCTATGGGTGTTACCACAAGTGCCACAGGCATCTTTTGCTGCCTTGCAGGTATGGGCAATGTGTCCCCATTTTTGATATCGAACACAGCATCCCGGCTCCTTTTTGTCTTTGCATGGGTGAAGCTTTTCCTTGTTGAGTATGAGGCCGTCTCTTAGGAGGATGTTAGCGTGGCAAGGGTTGGAGAATGAGAATACTGCATATGCTGTTTTTTGGCCCTGAGCTCTGCAGTATATGGGTTTGATTCAGCGGGCAGAGGTGATACTTCCTTGAGGTATGTTGTTTTCCAATTCTAGGCTGTTTAAGGCATCAGGGTCAGTTACTCTGAATGTGATGGGAACATATGGGACTATGATAGAGTATAGTCTGTTTTTGATTTCTGCTGGGAGCTTGAGGTTTCCGAGTAATGTTTCCTTTGTGTCAGATTGCTTTATCCAATTAGCTGCTTGTAGGGAGTTTACCTCGAATAATATCCCCTTGTTGTGTAGGAGAAGTACTGCTTTGATGGCGATTTGAGGATCTTCTGGTAGGCAAGTGGTGTCTATTGCTGCTTGGAGTTTCTGGGCTATGGATTCATTAGTGTCTTTTTCCGTGTATAGTTAATGGTCATTTGTGGGAGTGAGGAGAATTTGGCATGTGTGCACCTTGGCCCTTCTAAGGGCTTCATGAATTTTTACTGAGCTGCCATTGTTTGTCTTTAATGCATCTCTGTATGAGTTAGTGTGGGATGATGAGTATGTCTGAGGTGGAGCAGAAATGGATGTTATTTTATTGGCCAGGTCATTTGCATTGTCACAGAGTTGGTCCAAGGCATTAGTGGCTTCCATTGTGGATTGTTTGTGTGTGTCTATGGATGTTTTTAGATCAGTGGTGGCCTCATGAAGGGAGGCCAGTTTCGGGGCTATCGCGACTATGAATTTATTAGCTATGGACTCAGCTATTTTTGATTCATATATTTCTTCTAGGATGAGGGCTACTGCTCATATTACTTCAATGGCTGGTTTGGAGATTTGTGGCAATTGAGAAATGTGGAGCAGAGCTGACGCTAGATGTCCTTGATCGAAGGGTGCTCCAATTGGAATGAGGAGGTGGGTATCCAGGTAGGTCTTCCCTGTTTGTACATCCTTCACCTCGTATGGTTGACTAATTATGTCTTCTCTGGATAATGTAGTCAAGGGGTTTGAATGGATTCTCATGGTTGGTATAGCTGGTTTCTGAGGTATTTCCCCTGTTTTATCGTTTGCATGGGTTTTACTGGACAACATGTAGTCATCTGTATATTATGGGGAAAGTATTAGCTCTTTTGACTGATGATGAACACCTACTTTTTCAAAAAAAAAATTTTGGGGTCCTGGTAGGGATGCCACATGGTTCCGGTTTACGATGACCTGCAGTCTTCTAACCTTAACCCTATTGAAAATCTCTGGGATTGTCTCAAAAAGAGGCTTGCACAGCATGAAAGTCCCCTTAGTGGAATTCATGAATTATGGAAAAGAGTTCAAGTGGAATGGGGTATAATATCAGTTGAGGAGAGTCAGAAGTTGATTGAAAGTATGCCTAGGAGGGTTCAGGCAGTGCTTAAAGCAAAAGAAGGCTATACCAAGTATTGATAATGTTCAAATACCCAAAAGCTCAAGAACTTTTTCCAGATGGAATATCTACAATAACAGATTACAGGATGATCAGATGAAATTGGAAAATCAACACTCACTATCTGCAATCCCAAGCTGGCAATATGGCTTCACTGGAATTTATCTGCAGACACTTGGTATAACTTGTGTAATAATGGTCTATAATAGTCTACAATCATGGAATAGTAGTTTTGCTCTCTTCTAAATCAGAGAGCTTGGGAAAGTCCAATGATGCCTTGAAACTCATTGAGAATAGTGTATTCATGTTTCAAGTAGGACTTCTTCTGCCTATCAATGGACTCTAGCTTGATGGCCATGAGTTACTAAGTTCCTATTGTATTGTGCACCTAATATATGGTGGCTGACAAAGTAGCTGCCATTCAATCCAATTTCTTGGTCTGTTGCTCATTTGATCCACTTCCTAGAACATTCTACAGTAAATATCTACTATCAACCCAAACTATATCACTATTGATTTCCATTTTTTCTAATGTTAATCTTAGCTGAGCTGTGTTGTTTGATGGATTTTAGATAAGTGCTACAGTAATTCAGACTGTGGTTGAGGGCTCACCAAAATGCTCAGCTAAGAGTCTTTCATTGTGGGCAATTCTGTTAACAGGGTCTAAAAATAATAGAGTTTTAACAATGAGAGGACAACTTCACCATTATATTTGGATCTTCAAATTCAAAGCTGACAGTAGTGGCCACAGTGTGGTTGCATAGGCTTGT
The DNA here is from genome assembly GCA_038090455.1 of Garcileccinum viscosum. Classification (NCBI taxonomy): domain Eukaryota; kingdom Fungi; phylum Basidiomycota; class Agaricomycetes; order Boletales; family Boletaceae; genus Garcileccinum; species Garcileccinum viscosum. Next base: position 16,933 of record JBBPMT010000201.1, read on the forward strand.
ATTGGTAGTTTCCTTCTTTTGCAGAAAGTCTGATGAAAATTTCTATGCAACACATGGATGCCATCACAACTTTCACCAAACTCCAAGTTACTCTCACACACACTTTTTTTTTATACATCCCTGCTGGTTACATGGTAGATCTACTCATATTGGTTTATCTAGTGATATCATTGAAAATTTCCCGATATTTTCACATCTTTTGTGACTGGGAAACCAAACAACTTCAAAATGCTAACATATGGTGTCCAGTAACTGTTGCTTGACACACCTTTTCAGTGTGATTTTTATGTGCATGATCAGATGAGATCTAACTATATATTAGATATGAGAATACCATTCACAGTATGCTAGTTCAAAACACAATGCCCAAATGGCCCGTATGCTTCAAGAGCCATGTGCATTCATATCACTTGCCATATAGTATGGACTTGATGATATGTGCATCACCCCAAACACTGATGCCAAAGACATAACTGGATAGATGTCTGTCAAAAAGGAGTTTACATTACATATGACAATGGTCTTGCATCTGAGCATTGACCCACTTGCTTTTTGGAATGAAAGTACCCATCCAATTTTTGACACTGGAATTCTTTACAGTGGATTTTCAGTTGGAGTGGCACTGATTCTCTCTGATTTTCCACATGGTGATGCATTATCTTCCTGTTTAGTCATTCATGATTTCTTGTAAATGCATATTTTCATCAAGCATGGAGATAGATACAAAAAAACAGAACCAAATCAACCCCTTGCTTATGCAAGTTCTACAGATGTTCAGATTCTCACTTAAACAAGATCACCCTGAATTTAGAAAGTAATAGATGATATTGGAAAGTGAGCTCAATGAAGAGGATGTGGAAGTAGAAGGAGATCCACTCAGTGAGCTTGTTAAGAACAGTAGTAATGTTAATGGAGTGATGGCACAAGCAATTGGTGTCATGACAGTTGGTGAAGGTATAGTGTAGTCTGTTGGATATGTTTTCTTGTAGTTTTTCTCAATGTTCTTCAAAGTTCAAATTGGCACTTGTTGTCTTTTACTATAATTAATTGTGCTTGTCAGTCTCCCTTAGGCCCTTATTTCATCACTTATGGCGCACATTCATGTTTACTATTGGTGTTTATTTGTTTCCTTATGTAATTTCTTTTCAATGCTCACTATTCATGCTACTGCAACCTGCTATTATCTAGAGTTGAGACCTGAGGAATGAACTTAAGCAAGAGAAGCCAAATCAAACAAGGTCATCATTACTCTCAGGCTATGCCATCAATGGATTCTAAGTATGCCAATATCATATCAGGATCTATTGCATTCCTTTTGAATATAATGCTGATAAAATTTATCTTACTATCAAGATAATCTCCAATGAAGGAGTTACCATATTCAGTTTAAAGACCATTTTACTCCTTGCAAACCAATTGATAATCTCCTATTATCTCTTCATACCATCCTTTCACACACACAACATCATAAATATTAGCAAATGCTATTGAGGTAACTCTATTGTGGGGTTTAGAGATGAAGAGGTTCTAGTGATGAGGAACCAATATATCCACTAAAGAGGGTTTACAATAGACCTCTACCTTGGATTAATAGAAGACTTGTGATAAAGAATAAGTGGAAATCCCATTCTATGGAACTCAAACTAGGACAATAAGGATTCAAAGCCAAGAAGCACTAGACTGGAGAATCTAGTCTTCAAGGGTGATGTATCAAATATTATCAAGTACAGTGCACAGATCATGCCTCAATGGCAGGCACCTGCTAACTATGCCTATAGTGTCCATAAGGTAGATGTGAGAATATTAAGTTAAGAAACATGGTGTGGCCAAATGAAAGCCAGGAACTATGAGAATGGAATGGAAAACCTACCTGACTAAGGGCAAGCCAGGTCACAAACATTCACAACATCCCATATCAAATATATTTGCTTATAGCTTCATTGAAGTTCACTCACCATAACATCGAACCAGATAACTTCTTGGTGGAACTTGGCAATCAAGGCAATCAAGGCAATCAAGGCAATCAAGTTAATGTGATCAATTTTGCCTTGGACAAGAAGTTCTGTAACCTCAAGATCCACCTACAGGGAGAACTCAGTATATGAATACATGTTCAACAATACTTACTGCATCAAACAGGTCCATCATAATGAATTAGAATTTCTTGCTTGTTATGTTTTACACTTTTTATCTAACTATTTTCACAATCACATGACTTAATATTCATTACATGATCAGTCACATGACTTCATGTGACCTTTATCTTATCTTTTGCTTATCTATGATTTCATATCTCATGGTAGACTCAAGTATGGAAATTCTTCCATGATCATGAGCACACTCTAACCATATATAGTAATGCATATCTTACATTACAGATATAATTGATAATAGCAGCCAGTCCTAAAATAGTCTGTACATATGTTATATAACATATATAAATGGTAAATATATAACCAGCAGACCTCAGTCTGTTCTGATTAGATTCTCTCTAGCTTATATAGTCTCCTTGCTTGAGTTTGTCTCTTTGAGGTGACTGAAGCCCATTGTAGTTAGAGGTTACTTTCATTGGTTACATGTTTATACACTTCCTTCATATTGCACTCCCATGATAGGGCCTCAAGGCTGCTACCAAGATGCAAAAGTATGACTATATCATGAAGAAGGTGACTATCCTCATAGACCTTTTGTGTCATGGATTCTCCAATTAATTTGGAATCTTCTTGAGTCATATGTGTGAGCTCTGTTTTGATGACAAGGCAGATTATTTTTACCTCTGCAAGCTCTTCTGTAACCACTTCATTCAGAAATCAGGAAGGCTTCCAATACAACTATCTTGGATTGGAGTATCCAGTAAGGCAAATCTAATGAAGGTAGTACTGGTGCCACTGCTAGTAGATGCAAGATCATTCAAGAGGAGGAAAAATACTGCACAAGTAACAAAATATAGGTGCTACACCATTCCTTTTGTTATAGTGAGGTGCAAAACCATTGCGATGCCTAACTCCAAACTGGAGCATATAGTGTTCTGCAATCAATTGTGGGAATTTCACTTTTTTTCAGTGGAAACAAATAAAGTACAACCATTAGCCATATCTTTGTCCCCAGGGTCATGTGATTTCCCTTACATACTGCAAAGATACATCCATTTCAAAACACCAATAGCATTACAACAGTTTTGCACTTTTTGCTTTCTGGAATATATGAGTACTTGATATAGCCTCTCTTTGCCTTGATAACTGCTTTGATCCTCCTAGGCATGCTCTTTATCAACTTTTGACACTCTTCAACTGCTATCTTTTGCCAATCAACCTAAACTCTCTCCCATGATTTATAAATTCCCTTAAAGAAGGATCCATGATTTGTGAATCCTCTTCTCAGATTATTCCAGAGGTGCTCAATAGGGTTGAGGTCAGGAGACTGTGCAAGCCATACCATAGTATGAAAATCCTGCTCCTGAAGCCAATCCTTCACCTTCTTGCAAGTATGTTGGAGGTCATTGTCTTCCTAAAAGATGATGTCAAGAGAAGCAAGACCATAAAACTGCAAAGAATTGAGCAGTTCATTCTTTAAAATCTCAAGGTAAAGGTTAACATCCATCCTACCATTAATCTGGGTAGCATATCCAACTCCCTGCCATGTGATACAGCCCCACATCATCAAAGAACCTCCTCCAAACTTCACTGTACCTTCCACTAGCTTATTACTTAGCCCTTCTCCTGCCTTTTTCCACATCCACTTGCATCCATCTGATCCTAGGTGATTTATTTTGGTCTCATTAGACTATACTACCTTTTTCCAGTTCCCTAGAGTCCAATCTCTATGTGCTTAAGCAAAGTATAGACAAGCCTTATTATGCTTGGCTGAAAAAAGAGGCTATTTGGACCTGACCACAGCTTTCATATCTGTCTTCCTCAATTGCCTGTGCATTGTGGAGGTAGAGAAAGGCTGGTTGACTATATTGGTGAGTGCCTTGGTCACTTGAACAGCATTCTCTGCCTTTCCAGAAAAAATGATACAAATGGCATGCCAGACATTGGCAAAGGAAAGCTTGGATGGACAACCTCTAGTAGCTTTTTGGAGCTCAGAACACTCTTCAGAATGTAATCTGGATATGGTAGACACATTAAAACCAGTAGTGGATGCAATAGAGCAAGCAGATTGGCCAGCATCAAGCATAAAATGGATAGTTTGTTGTTGAGTAGGAGAGATGGATCTCATGATGGTTGTAATTGGAAACAAAGATGCATGTGAACTATTTTAAACTCAGACATGGTCCTAATATGTGTATGTTTGTTGTATGACCACACATAACCAAACAACACTTGATTTCACTGTCATAAGCACAAGATGCAAAATTATTGCAATGATATTGGTGTTTTGAGAGATGTATCTTTGCAGTATATACATAAGCCTGAGGCATGTTAACAGTGGTATGTCATTGTCATTGCTGCATCATGTCATATAGTCATATGAAGGGAAAAAGAGGGCTTGTTGCTATATTTGTTACTATTGATTTGATTGATCTCTGTAAACTTCTGATCAAAGCAGCCTAACTTGTTGTTTATTGCAGATGTGTCATGTTGGAGGCAGTCTTTGTGGCATCAAACCAGATTCTTGGAAATATATAAACTTTGCCAAAATTGTATACCAGTCATGGAGCTATTTGAAGAGAAAGAAGGATCAGGTTCTTGGAAGGTCAATTCAAGATACACTGTAGCAATAGAGGATAAATGCAATGCACTGATGCATGGGCTGATGTAGATTAAATACGCATGTGAAAAGCCAAATCATAGATCTAATTAGAATTGGATGATAGCAATTACCTTTACTACATTATGTTGGTGTAGTAATGCAGATATTGTTGCTCTGTCACATCAGCCAATGTCATGATATGAATTTGACAGCAGCAGGTCTAGATAACACAGGCTAGTCAAATTTAAGACCAATGCTGATGTGGCAAACAGACTAGACCCTATTGCCTTGGCCTTTGCATATGTTTACTCCATTACAAGATATATCATGTGCATGACAGGATTGGAATATACTCACTGGATATTGATGTGCTTTATCAGGTCCATCCTCATTATGCTTTTGATTAGGATAAACAGTTCCAGGCTGCTGTCCAGATCCACTTGCCTAAAATTCTCTTGTATTATGCAGTGCCACACATCTCCTCTACAAACAAATATGCACTTTTAGCTTACTAACAAAGCTGCAGTCATCCAAACAGTTTACTTACTGATCTGGCATGACAATATTTGTTACTATTTCCAGAATTTTCATGTCAAGACTGGTTAATAAGGATATAGTGAACAAATAGCATTTGACAGTCAAACTCCCCACCTGACAATGTCATCGACCCGGATCGGCCCGCAAAGAGACCTTAAAG
>JBBPMT010000203.1:0-18719 GCA_038090455.1 Garcileccinum viscosum
TCCAGACAGACGGCAGCATAGTCCCTATAACTTTAGCATCAGCCCCAGCAGACAGTGAACAGTGATCGCCATTCGTTACAAACAAGGTAAATTTCCAATATGTTCCCATATTTTAGGCCCAGCTAGTCGGTTGGTCCATGAAATTCGAGCTTCTGAAAACCATCTGCGGACGCTAACCTCGTTTGCATCACGTACCTCAGCTTGCCATCAGAAATTGTGAATTCGAGCAAAAAGGGGTCCTTTACGGTACTCTGAGAGTGCAAAATGATACCATGAGGCCTTAAATCGGACTGGACAAAAGCTCAAGGCACTGGAACCTTGAGGCAAGCTGCGATGCGGAGATAGGTGTGGGCAGAGCCACCATGTGCTTTGGCAATCCTGGTCTGTGCGTCACGTGAGAAGTCTGAATTTTTTAAACGTCGAGCAGGAAGCAAGCCCCTTCAACAAACTATTATTGTATTGTGTTGTAATAACCTGTATCAAACATGACGTTCACGGCGGCAGCATTGCTAATTGAAAAAAAAAAAAAAAAAAAAAAAAAAAAAAAAAAAAAAAAAAAAAAAAAAAAAAAAAAAAAAAAAAAAAAAAAAAAAAAAAAAAAAAAAAAAAAAAAAAAAAAAAAAAAAAAAACTCAGTGGAACGCTGTAATATTAGTTGTCAATAGTGTCAATAAGCGATGCACTTGTCTAGTCGTATATCATTGTTCCAAGAAATATATAATTATACTAACGACTTGGATTCGACTCGGAAAAGGGCTGAAAATCGCGAAATATTACAATGGCAACAAAGAGCTAGTACTAGCAGGTGAAAAACTAGCACTAGTGCTCAGTTCGTTAGATTCCGAGCTCCCAGTGCTAGTGCTGCGGCTGTAAGCCATACCAAAACTACTTATAGGAACGCCGTCCTGAGAGAACCTCTGCACGCTGGGCGAGAATCTCGAGTGTGCCCACTGTCCTGCATTACTCCCCGATTTTGCACAGCTAGTGTCGAGTAGTAGATCCTGGTGAATCTGACCAATCTGATGCTCCATTTGACCGAAGTATCCCTGGGTTTCTTCCAACTCGTCTCCCATAACGGCCTTCATCATCTCTAGTTCTCGCATACGAAGACGCTGGTATCGCATTTTTGCCACATAAACATCCCGACTTATTCTAGCGAGGCCAAGCACTCGCTTGTTCATATAGTCTGCAACCTCAGGGTTTCGACTATTGTGGAACTTGGAACAAAAGTGAGTACGTCTGTGAGGATACTTGACTCGAGATACTTACAGACGTTTTTACCACTTTCCGTGTCTTTGCAGAGTGAGGTAGAGTATGTTTTCCACCAGGTCTAGGGAGCACTGGGTAACAATCAAACATATATTTTCTGAGAGGGGGGGATCCAGTTTGTGATTTCGGAGCATCAAACGCTTGGGTGTGTGGTGATATGAGAGCAGCGAAACTTTCTGGAACAGTCATAGGAAAAGATGACGGAGTGGCCACAGACATGGTAGGGAAGTAAACAATTTGATGACCGTAGCGCTGTAGCATTCAAGAACTAGTGCCACGCCACTTCCAAGTTTCATAACATAATCCACAGAAAATGCGGTACTTTCCTTAGGAGTACTACCTTCCACTTTAGTGTGATCTCACTTCGGAGTATTTTTCCAGATCAAACGAAATGGAATGTCTGATTTCGAGGATGTCAGAGCCCGCGAGCATGTTGGGCCAGCTCCTTTAGAATTAGACGAGTCCTCAACACTGCTATGCCGCGGCCTATGCGCTTACTACCAACCTTGCGTGAATTCCAGATGCGGAACTTCAACATTTCGACGCGTCGTAGTTACTGACCCTGGGCCTGGTCAAAGGATTATGGCAGTGGCCCACTTTTTCTGTCTTGCCCACTCTGCTTGGTCTTGCCCTTCGACTTTACGTCGACATTATTCCCGTTCCCAATTTGAAATATACCACATTCGCTCTGTCCACTTTTCTGTTCTGTCACAGTAATCTCCCATGAGGCTGGGTTGTAATTTGAAATATACCATAAACAGTTTATCTTTGAGTTCTGTCCAGAAGCGATTCAAATTTGAAATATACCATAATCGGATTATCCTTGAGCTGGTTCAAATTTGAAATATACCATAATGGTCCATCCTCCCAAGGTGCGTTCCAAATTTGAAATACACCGTAATTGGATCGCCGCTCTGCTTGTTCTGCCAACTCTGAGGGCACGGGAAGTAGCTCATGTGTCTTCCTGCTAACAATGACATTGCCGATTTGAAATCAACCATAGGGAGCGTGTACCACACTGATCTGCACCAGAGCAGCGATGACTGATTGATACCTGGTAATCGGGTTCTCACCTAGCTGGTTATATGACAATGAGTCATCCAAGGTGGCATGTCAAAGTTCCAGCAAGTCGCGTTGTCTAATGTTGTTAGTATTATACTAGGATTATTCACACTAGCAATACTGGTGTAGATCACTGCAACGAAACAGGATGTAACGACCTCGTTCACGTATGGTCTGTCGCCGCCATTCGCGTAGCACAAACTTCAAGGGAATTTATCTGCCCTGTTATAAGTACTTGTCTGTCCGCCGATTGACCTCCGAGTCCTGCTGTTTGACCACCCGATACCTCCATGTGAAACACATCGCGTCGATCGAAACCCCCGTTGCCTCTCTCACAGTCTGATGCCCCGCAAAACATAGTAGATGGCCTTGGGGAGCAGGTCAGTGGTGGACGTCGACCACCTTCGCCTCCCCTGGAAACCCCCGCTTGACTTCAAACTCAGATCAAGCCAAGCGAGAGAGCTCGTGACAATGCCCTCCTACAGAAAGCTGGGCTTCAGTGTGCTCTTATGGGAGAGGCCACCGGAGGGAATTTGTCACAGCCTCTGGATCCCGTGTCGTACGGAGCCAATACTGCGCCAAGCTCACTTGCTACTCCTTCCTCCGCCATATTTTTGGGTCCCCAACCGCCAAAAAGCCACACTACCCCTACAAATGCCTCTGACTTGGACGCTCTGACACTTAGCGGTCCCATGACGGCACCACCCATGCCAGACAATATCGTGACGTGCGCTGATTTACAGACTATGCCCACAACGCGCGTTATTCCTCCAACACCTCAGGCTGTGCCAGCACAGAATGCAACCAGAAATATCCTGTCCAGCAGTTCTACGAGCGCCGACCCTTCGACATCAACATCTGGACAACGAACAGCCGCTGTCAATAACATTCTCATAGCTGGTTACGATGAGCTCGAAGCTGTCCTCATTCGACTCACTGAGAAAACCAATCTCACTGTGCAACAGGTATCAGATGGGTGGCACAAGAGCCGTTCGCGCACCGTAAATGGTACAAATCACTGGAACCAGTATACAAAATACGCGATGCGACATGAAGAACAAGAGCGACGACGGCTTGGCCTCTCACCGGATGTCCCACGTACTAAGTCCGGGTTTCACGATCCACCACTCTGCTAACACTTCCCAGTTTCTCCTGGAATTCGTTGCGAGCTGTACATGAAGTTCAAGGAAGACAACCCCGACACTTGGCAAGAAATCTTAGAGGTCTATGACGCTGTCGACAACATGCAGTGTTCCCCTCAAACAATTGCGCAACGTGCGCAAACCTTCAATAAGGTGAAGAAGCGAGTTATATCTATGGTATGTACATCTCTCCTGCCTGAAATCATGCTCTAACGACGTAAGTTAGCTCCAGAGCAAAGCAGTGAAACACGGATTCGAAGCCGCAATCGTTATGTGTGGGAGTGTTGTGAACGAAGATGCATCGTTAGGTTTCACTCATGCAACGGGGGGCGCTATGACAGTGAGCATGATTCCAATCCCTTACTACATCACTAATTAACGTCGCAGTTTTTCGAGACCCTATGTCATGCAAATTCCACCATGATGATTGGACACCTCAAGTTGCACGTCTAGTAAGCTAAGTTCATGCTGATCATCAAAGAAATGTGCTAAAGCTATTCATGTAGCAACCACATCTCCCTCGAGATCGTGAAGGATGCATTCAGCGACAAGGGCAATCAATCGAAAGAAATCAAGGCATGTCAATCGCTGGCACCTGCAGCATCGTGGATACCATTAACGCTGTCGGATAGTGGAGAAGACCGCATGAACGGTGATATCATGACTAACATCAAAGATAACATGATGGCACTTCTCCGTGAGTTATGTGCATTGTGCTTTAGTGATTTTATCATTCATCGCAACAGAGTCCGCAGGAGGCGACGTTTCCAAATTGAAATGCAGCACGTTTCCGTGGACTACCCTCCTGAGTTTCCTTGCCATGCAGGGACGTGTCATAAAGGGGTGGCCAGATGACATTCTGATACCCGGCCAGCTTCGCCATCCTGGAGCAAGGACCAAAGGAATTGCTGATCTCAGTAACGCTGAGAGACGCTGTCTACAGCAGGCCTTCCTTGCTGGACAGATCACTGTAGAAAGGCTTTCCGAACGAGATGAGCGACGTACGTTTTGTTCATTACTTTCATCTTCATTTGGTCAATATTGGATACAGGTGCCGTCTCGGAATTCAATGCTCCAGTTATCATAGGTGTACCCCCCCTCAAGACAGCATTCACGCCAAAGTCCAGCAAATGTACAGCAACAATGCTCTTGACTTTGGTGGTCCTGAGCGGCTACCTCCTACTACGGTTGTGGCGTGGATCAAACAAAAACGTATCCCAAAGGTGACCTACAGTGATCCCCATCGTTGTCTGTGGCAGCAGCAGTGACGATGGTGCTCCTTGTATCATCCCTGCAAAGAAGAAGGGCAAAGCAAGTGCAAAGGGGAAGAGGAGAGCCATCGTACTTCTCGATTCGAGTGATGACGAAGTGAACATCACTGATGGTGACATGCATGCATTACCAGTCCTTGTCATTAATGAAACCGCGGCGGAAGAAGACTACCAAGAGACTATAGAGTCATGTAAGCATAAGGCGACGAACTTGCCTCAAGTACCAGGTCGCGTCGGCAAGAAACGCGTTCCTGCCATCAATCTGCCTCAATCTAAAAAGAGCAACGAACGCAAGAGACCAACCAAGGGGACAAAGAAGCTCAAGAGCGCCAAGTATGTGGAAGTGTTGGACTCGGATACTGGTGAAACTGTGAAAGGTAACGTTCGTTGCAAAGATCTCAGGCTCATACTGACTATTGAACAGCTCGACCAGTCGCTCCTTCCATTGAAGCGCATCCAGCATGTGAGAAAGACATTTGACAGTGCTGGTGAGCCAAATTACGTTGTATCGTAATGCATATAACGAGCCTCGGTATCAGAACCCGTGCCAGGACTCGGAACTGTGCCCGGAATATTTTTACCGTTGTGGAGCTCAGATGCTCCCTGAGGAGATATGGGGCCTCCATCCACCATTTCCCCTGCTCCTGAGTCCATTCCAAATCCATTCCGACTCTTTTTCCTGCGGTCCGACCCCTTTCCGTTGCTCCGGTCATCGTTCCGAGTCCGCTCCGTTGGCGGAGCCTTTTTCCCGCGCTCTCGACAAGGCTGGGATGCTTCGTTTTGACTATTCCCTTGTTCCTCTTCCATTCTTAGCGTTATTTTGAGTTTGTCTATACTTCTTTTGTAGTTCGTTAGCAGTCCCGAGCTATTCTCGAGACTATAAAATCATGTATCCCACATTTTGGAAGGAATCTACGTTTTATTGCTCACTTTCACCTCGCACGCAAGTCCCCTCGTCATCTTAGACTTCGTCTCACTTTCCTCGGCACATCCCGCCCATTTTCTCATCATTTCCTGCACCTCCAACACTCCGGTCCGCTTTCCCGCGCTCCGGACCCCCATCTTCCGGCTCGGAATCACTGTCTAACACTTACCTGACCCACAGGATCCCTTGGGACGATTCCCAACTCGCACTCACCCTCTGCAGACCATTTCTGCACTCTACACTGTCGACTTCAAAGGAACTTGACGTCACTGAGCGATCTGTCAAACCATCAAGCCCATTTCCGAAGCCACACGACACCTCCCACAAATCCCCCGAAAATGACGCTGTCGCCTCCACTGTTGCCGTTCCTCGTGAAGTTGCTGTTCTCCCCTCCATCCCCCTTCTCACTGAGGTTGCTGGTGCTGTCCCTGCTCGCTCCGCGCAGGCTTCTGTTGGACCCAGGGCCCCTTCCGTGCCTCTGAGCAACTTGGCCACTTCCACAGAGATGCCGACCACTACGGGAGCTGATACTGGTATGGCATATTCGCTCGCTAATCCTCCAAGCTTCCCTCCAATTACAGTGACCCCTTCGCGTCCGACACAGAACCTTCCGAACGTCTGTGACAAGAGGCTTGCCTACAACGACTGGATGGACCAGACTCGGACTTGACAGGTGGAGGGTGGTTATCTGTTCCACCCTTCACAACCCCCATTAATTCCTTACCATGAGAATGACGAGAATGATGGACATGCGTCGAGCAATGTACCTCGATACCGGAGCCTACAGAGAGGGCATATACAGAGGCGATATACGAGAGGATCCGCGCGGTACATATGGGGGTTTCTACCGCCGCACTGATGAACCTGCAATGTACCCAGACCCTTTTTTAGGTATCCAGCCTGGCCCACATCCCCTGCTTGGGCCCGCTGGGAGTCAGCCAAGTGTCGCTCTGCCTGATGCACAGTATGCACTCAGCATGAGACCTAGCCCCCACCCTGTTCCAGGGCCCAGTCGTCATATGAGCGTTCATCCGCCCGCGTAGTAAGCAGTGGTACCCGCATCCATATGTTGAAAGAGAGCCGGCAGCCTAGTTTCCGAACTTGCCTTAGACCCTTGGCATACGTATGTTTTTCTTATTTTCTTGTTATTAGATTGTAACGGCGGTAGGCACAGATATCTGACTCTGTGGTTGGGAATCGGAAGTCGCTCTTGGTTTCGTGTGCACAAGATAGTAGCCGTACGAACTGTCTACTGAGATCGACTAGAATCATCCCATCGTGTAAAAGGAATGCAAGCAAATGTATTGATCGATTAGTGCCGTAGATACAATTGTACAATGGATGGCTCGATACTGCTCTGCGTCTTCTGACCCTGAACGCAACAAATGGATAGCGCAGCACATATGGTGTGCAACAATGTGGTGGGCGTGGGCGTACGTACCACGCGCGACTGTACGTAAGGAAGCCGGGACAAGAGCGTGCTGTGAACCGAGTCCGGATGGTGGAAGTCTTGCAATGGATATATCGCTGTAGACCATGAAGTAAAGGTTATACAGTGACACTCACCGACGTACCTGTGTACAAGCCACCACCTCGCTCCCAGTCACCCTCAAGTGCCTTCGCAGGGAAGATCGCATTTGGTGCGGATGATTGTAGGGGTTGAGGGCGGATCAGTGATATGGCGTGCTGATGTGGGCAGTCAAGTCAAGGGGCGTGAACTTACGAGTGGATCAAGCAGGTGATTGCAGAGGCCGGTGCGCGATTATGTAATCGTAGGAGCGCTCCGAATGTTGCAATGAAATAATATGATGCAAGTATTGTGAATTTGCAATACTTGTAGTTGCCTGAGGGAATAGTACATGAGAGTGAAACTTGCAATAACTAAATACTGTAGTTACAGTATTTGTTGCAACAGGCCTCCAGGATATGGTGCACCCGGAGGGTCTGATGAACATCCTTTCTGTTATGCGCGTGTCATTGGGATCTTCCATGCTAATGTAATCTACACAGGTATGGGCTCCAAAGATTATTAGGCACGCCGTATGGAGTTCCTATGGGTGCGTTGGTTTGAAAAACAGGAACAGCCCTCAGGATGGCAGCAGAGTAGCTTGGACATCCTAAATTTCGTGCCAATGGCAGATCCAGGCGCTTCTGGATTTGTCAATCCAGATGATGTTCTGAGAGGGTGCCACCTCATTCCCAGATTTTGCAAAGGTTGATTGCATCCAGATGGTATTTCGGTATCACGGATTGCAGAGGATGCGGATGATTGGAAATGCTATTATGTCAACAGGTGAGTGGTGGTTATTACTACGAGACTTCGTCACCAAGCAACTCGTTCAGTAATAGATTTGCAGACCGGGATATGCTTCTTCGTTATCACTGGGGCCTCGCAGTGGGTCAGACGTATATGCACAGCCACCAGAATGGTGAGCCTGGGGTAAATTTTAGTCATGGCCATGAATGGAGGAACCTGACAGCATATACTGAATCTCTAGATGCTACAAGTGATGATGAGTCTCCTATGGAACATACCGACGATGAGGAGCAAGATGAAAATTGGCAGGGCAGCTCTGATGAAGAGGACACGCAGGCTGGCAACTCATCTGGCAGTGACTTTGAAGAATCTTCGTTCGATACTGGTTGTGACTATGAATTTGGTTATTTCTAGGTTGTATGTGTTGGACTTCGCTATCGTGTAGCATAAAACCATGGGCAAAGGTTATACCGACTCGGAGGAATTGATCTGCCATTCATGGACCCTAACTGCTATTTGCTCTCTTGCTCCTCCTACCTGGGGTGTCGTATAAATCGCCATCTCCCAGTGTGGTTTCTTAAAGTCGGAATTAAGTAAGGGAAAATCACTTGGAGCTAAAATCCAAATCTCTAGTAGCCCGGTTTTTCCCTTCCAATCACCACCCACAGTGACCTCAAGGATGAAAAAGATTGCATGACTCACATTTACATTCACCACCTACCAATAAATGAGAACCTGTTCCAAATTGCGACCTGTGTGTAGCAATTCACGCTGGCATCCCTGGAGACATCGCAAACATGCCATTCAAGTTGTTCAGTCATGCATGCACGAATGTTGCGTCACGGTGCAGTATCCGTCGGATGCCAGCAGGATGGGAAGATCATAAAAACCCGTGTCGACACGAAGGACGCTGTAGAATGGGGTGAAGAGACTCGGGCCCTCTTGTGTGCATCCTAACCGGACTGCTTTCGGGACGCAATGATCGCCTTGGTCAAGGCTCAAAGTTGCAAAGCGTACCAGGGTACTTCGCATCCATCTATATCGGGTGGCACAGAATGCATGCACTATGATCACCACCGCATTATTCGATGGCATGCAAAGGCATTACTTATATGGCACTGAGGACCGCGTCATGACCGACCTGGGTCATGCATATGGAAAGTTTTGCTTTAGTGGAAAAGAAGAGAGGAAGCTCGAACTCATGTCGAATGTTGGATGCTTTCCATATTCCATGAGTGAGCACCGCTGCTCTTTTACTCCTTTTTTTAGACGGAATGTGATCTTGGGTCGCTACTTATGGGTCCAAAGTCATGCAAGATCATTCTGGTCGAGCACCCGTTACTTCCACTATATATTAAAGACATATTTGCCAAAGCTTTGTTCGGTAACCTGCAAGCATGTTCCATTACCTCACATCCTGTTAACTTGATTAAAGCTTCAAATCAAGATTCCCTCAGTATCATTCGCATCAAGTTACCTACTTTCCCTTCTCTCTGTCGGTCGCATCACTAGTCCCGTTATCAATTGTGGCCACCTGGAGTTCACAGCACTTCTCGTTTGCGCATTTCTTTTGTAAAATTCTCCATACTAACAGTTGGAGATTTTCGCTAGTATGCGATTCATGTTTCCCTACCTTCGAATGACGCCATTGGCTAGTTCACGATTTATGTCTCACCTCTGTACACTTATTCTGCTCTTTGGGACCTACATATCCCCTCACCAAGTCTCAGCAGCGTAAACCTTCCCCTTTCAAGTCACACTACCTGAGTGCCCCAAGAGATTCTGACCGACGTTTCCATGGAAGAGATCAGAATGCGATGTTACTTCATTTGCATGCCACTCAAAATCAACCATGAATCCATGCATTCTTCCTCCCCTGCACCTGCTTTTTTATCATATAATTTTGTACCAAGTTTATATCTGTTTGTAAGATCCATCCGGCTATGTCAGCTCCCCACCAATTTCCTGATGTCATGGGATGAAGGCAGCTCTGGAAAAGCAGACCAAGATTTGGTTGCAATTGACTATGATATAACGCCATGCAGTACATACAATGTTTGTAAAGCGCTCGCGAGCACATGAAACGTCTCACTTGCCTACACCTGTGGGTCCAATTCCTTTCTCTCTCCCCCTCCAATATGGCCCATGGGGCAGGAAGTTCCCACCCTTCCCACTCATGTAGTATCCCAGTTCATGACATCTATCTGAGCAAAAGACACTCAATTCAAGTTGGGAACGTTTCCTACCAGGCCATGTCGTAAGTTTGTCATGGAAGTTGGTTAGCCAGCCTGATTCTGTATACTTACTAAAGGTGAGTCAAAGGCTGCTAGGGCAACCTCCATATGGAATACTCCAAGAAAAAGGTATCGTAAAGACCCTTAGCTTCCTTTTTCATTCAAGATTTGATCGGAGAAGGCGGTGACTTGAAGAGTGTGTCAAACAGTGATGTTACGATCAACAATGCTGATCTGAGTCATTTAATATTATACTATAATTTACCAGTTCCAATTTTAAGGTTTGGCTGTACTGTATCATACACAGTGTATTGCTCCAATCCCCCAGCAAAAGAGGGGATATTCATCAGGGTGTTGCTGTCATAAGTGGGTCACATCGGTTCACTACATTTGACTGTTATCATCATCATCAACCGGTTCCAAAGTTATCTCTGATGGCGGGACTGCTGTGCTATATCATGCGTGATGTAGGTTACCTCACTATTTCCCCTTAGTTTCTGAGTCAGTGCCAATGGCGAGTGTATGAGATAACTGATTTGTCAGGCTCTAATTCAACTAGAATGCCAGCGAGTGTGGCAGTCGGCTAGGAGAGGACAAGGTCTCTAAAATTGTGGAGTCTAGCTTGAAATACGTGTGAATCATACCACCAACATGGGACCAGACCTCACAACCCAAGCAAGTACATGCTCTGCCTGGAATCTCATTGAACCGTAAGTATCCCAGTTATCCATCATATCGGCTTGTTAAGTTGGCATCCTTCTAGCTCTGCACTAGCATGTATCCAAGGCCCCCAGAAGGCCGTAGCTACCATGGCGGCCCTCCATGGCCACCTGGTACAAATTTGTACAATCATACATGACCCCATGTCATTGGAGATTCATATGTATAATCTTTATTTTATCTCTGTCCAGGTAACATCTAATATACCAATTAACCTAGTATCACCGATGATTCCTATGGTCTGCCCCCGACAACACTATCTAGGCTAAAGCAATTCCTCTCTCTTGAGCTTGCCGGGGGACCAGAGACAGCACTATCAGAACCAATGCAGTCAGATATGGAGGATATGGAGAATATACCAGGTGAAGACGATATGGTGGCAGAGGTGGAACTAGAAAAGAAGGTGGAGGAATTGGCTGCCTCAGATCTTGATGTGGTGGAGTTAGGAGACTGTGAGTTCAGATTAGTTCTTTGGAATTTGAAGACCCTGCTCAATGGTCCATATGATATTTGCGTGTGGGAACCTCTTCCATAGTTTTAAGCCAGTCAAAGGAACAGTTGGATCCTCACAGCCTATCACAAGCAGCGACCAAGTCTGAGATGCATTCAAGGTTGGATAAGGGTTGGTAGCACCCTAGTGAATATGCATTGGAAATGTTGATACATCATTTCTCTATAGCGAACAGCCTAGTGGTGGGCTCAGCAACTTCTGCTTCTGAGAGCGCAGAAGAGATGGTGGAAGGTCATAGTATATCATCTGCCTTAGGTCCAATGGTTGGTACCTCTGATAGTCTACATAACCGGAACAATTGAAGCTCACTGGAGAGTTTTAGGACGTTGATGAAGTGAACACGCTGCAAGATACAGAACTCGACTCAGAGGAAGGCGTGGATATGCAGCAGCCAATGCATACTACAGACATGGAACCAGCACTTGTAAGCAAAATTGTTCTCATTTCCCCTATATACCCTCACAGGCTCTGACCGCATGCTGTTGCCCAGGTTTTCCCAGTAACATACACTAGAGAAGATGGGTCCTCTGATACGGCTGAAGGTGGTATGTATTGCCACGTATCCTCCACTTCATCAGTGAACTAACATGCGGTCATTATGCTGGTTAGTTAAGCATCGCAGAACACGTATAGTTCTTGACTACATTCATGTTCCACGCCTTCAGTGTTTTCCAAGACATCCAGCAGCCAGTGTGGTGCCCTCAGAGAAAGGGTCTGCATTGCAGCAAACAAGTGCTGAATGGAGTAGTAAGAAGAAGCGCGTGCGATGCATCTCTCCAGTCAAAGTGGATAATCGTCTTCCCTTTGTTCTCACAGAGCTTGAGCATAGCAAATTGGTGAAGCCCACAGCATTTTCTCCACAGGATGAGTCAGATGCGTACATGAAGATGGTGTTTTACATTGATCTCGCTAGGGTTGCTGGGAGGATTCCGCCACCCTCGTTTCAGAGTGGCAAGTACGTTTCCATTGCTGATTTGGGACCTCAGCATTCAAGTTGACTATCCTACAGGGTATCGAAGCAAATTCACCGGGTTCCTATAGCACAAAATCTGGATGTGGCTGTTCCAGCTGCCAATCGGCTCATTCCTGACAGTGACCTCAAACGGATCAATTGTGTCTATCTGGAGGACTACGATGTTATAATCTGCCAGAATCATCATGATGGCAAGCCCTGTGGCTATGGTGTTCCCCTGGCAAATTTATTCACTCATTGCTGGGGTCCGGAGACGCTAACAAGCTTCCATACATGCGACCGACGCCCACACTCCATTCCATTCTGTAGACGGTATCATACCCAAGGAGGCAAGAAAAGCCCATATAGCTATGAGCAAAGAAGCTTTATTCAGCGTGTTCTATCCAATCACCCAAATGTTATCGTAACCATACAGGAGCTGAGAAGCATTCGAATGCGGGAGGATCAATTTGGACCAATACCCTATATCTCTCCGCCCGTCACAGGATACGCCTGTGCTTTCTGTGAATTTGCTACCCAGGAGACAGAAGGATCAGAGCCACTTTGTATGCGGGAGCATTGGTTAATGCATGTGAATGAAAACCCTCAGCAGCATAGGCATCTTCCCCGTGGAACCGACCTTCGAAACACAACAAACTTTCGCAAATGCCTGGTTCAGTCATTTGACAGAGACCAGTCCCGTTTCCTTTGGCTTCCAGTACCTCCTGAGCACATGAAGAGTGGGTCCACAATTAGCAAGAAATCCTTCGCTCAATTGCTAGTTGTCGGGGTGCAGTCCATAGACACGTCTAGCACATTAGGGGGTGCATCACACCATTCCTTAAGCACCAGAATAGTCCAACCATTCTTCATTCAGAACCACTCCTTCCATCTCATTTCTCCACTCTCTCCTGGATATGCTGCAGCCCTGATTTCTCTGCCTGGTTCAGGGAAAACCTCTGACCCATTTCCATGTTGGACACTGAAGCTTGCAGTTGTGAGGCGGTTCCAGAGGCTTTGCGACGGAATTCCTAAGGTTGCAAGTATTGTCCGAAAGCTATTGGTGGCTCCCAATGTGTGCGTATCTAGCTACATACTGGTGTTCAGTCAGTCTCACGCCATATTATGCAGAGGAGAAAAATCATTGCTGGATAGCTTCAACCGCCCACAGCAGAACAGCACCATTCGATCCTATGCCCTGGAAGAAGTTAGACTCCTATGCTTCATCCTGCGGAGCCTTCACGCTAATAAATATTCCATTGGAGACAAGGAGGATCCTCAATCATCAAACGATGGTCTTAGGATTGGCCTTACGCAAGGTCAGGTTGAATCCTTTAGAGCACTTTTAACGCATCTTTGCAACACACAAATGGCTGGTGAATCAGACTCTGTCCTAGATTCCCTCATTGAAACTGCTCTTCGAACTATCTACATGCCTGGAAATACATTTGAGATGTTTGACAATATCTTCCGAAACCCTGCAACTATCTATGTGATTCTTCGATCTCTCCACCCCCAGGGGGGTTTTTTACCTGCCAAGGAGGTCACTGTTCACTATGCACCAATCCAGTTCGGAATCCGCCTTACCATCATGGCTGCAATACAAGAGAAATATCAGGTGCTGGAGGACAAGAAGCAAAGTGGAGAGAATGGCGATGCCTTGTATGAGCAGCTGATGGGGTGAGTATATTATGCGTGGTGCACATACTATATCTAATGGATTAGATACACAAACGATATGATTATGCGTTGGGCTTCCCAGCAGCACATCTCACCTTTGGGCTTCGTACGAGAATGTATGAAGGCAATGAGTCGGGTGGCTCGAAATATGCCAGCGGATCCATCAATTGTGTGGAATGGAGACCACTCCAAGCTCACTGTACAGAACCACATCATTTCCATTTCCGAGTATGTTAAACAGGTGCAAAATGCACTCCGCACATTATCCCAGCAAGTTGATCGGAAGATACTCTTTGGGTTTACCTTTCCGGATGGTTCATTTGATCTGCCCAGCGACGTGGAAAACATGGATACTGCTACTCCTGGCTTTGGGCTATTCCGCACGCCGGACTCTGAACTCCATCCAGCAGCAATCTTCCTTGAATTCTTATGTGATGCCGGTCATCTATGCTCACGATATGGTGATTCAATTATCTGGGATGCAAAACATACAAACCAGTGGCTGCTGGATGTTAGCGATGTATGGGCAGAAACATTGGCATTGATGCATCTACTAGCCATCCCCGGACGAGGTACCGAGGTTACCACCTGGCAACATGCCAACTCAACAGCATCCCCTAGGCACCTGTTTTACTCGTCCACCCTTAGTACCTTTGTCACACAGAGCAGCTATAACAAGACCACGGCCATCACAGGCCAACAGAAGCATATCCTACGAGTTATTCCATTCGACCTTTCTCTCATCATCACCAAGCTCCTCCGAGTCACACGGCCCATAGAATCTCTAGCATCAGCAAGCCTCACTACAGATACTCCTGGGGCACAGGATGCATTTGCGACACATTTATTTGTGTCACATGGTAAAGTTTGGGATGGTAATATCCTATCTGCCTGCTTGCGCCGCTGGTTTCTAAGGACACTTCAAGTGCCATTTGGACTTCGTCTCCATAGGCACTTTGCACAAGCCCTTCAACGCCACTTTCTCCAGTATGAAAGAGATAATGAACTTGCTGACGTAGCAAATGAGGTTATGGGGCATTGTCGTGCAATTGCAGATCACAACTATGCACGAGAAGTGGAGGATCTCAGCCTGGATAGTACAACAAGGCGTAAGATGGAAATTGTGGGCTCTGACTGGATTTCTAAAGTCCACCAAATTGAAGTGTCACCTTACCGTAGAGTAGATAAGGGGAAGGCAAGAGTAACAGACTGAAGTAGCCACTTAGATGCTGCTTTCTGTATTTACACCATCTGACATACTGGGCATGAAGGGTGACAATAACTACGCATCCACTTTTATGCAGTATTCAGCAGAAGAGGTATTATGACCAGCCAATAACAGGTCTCAAACTCAGGTCCAAGCACTGGACCAATTGCAATTATGTACATCACTAAATGTGAGGCAGAGGGGTCGACAGATGAATCAGTCTGAGTAGGTAGTACATCGAGTCAGGTCAGATAGTATCATCGTTTGGAAGATACAAGCTAATCTTGATACCGGTCAGGACGTTGAGAAGCATGCGGTCATCAGTCCAAAAGACATCACTCCCAACAACGGCCGCTATGTTAGTAGTACACCAAGAGTGAAAAACAACCAATGAATAATAAAAGTGGAGATGAGATCATTATATGACAGAGATTGTGAGGCGTTCTGCAACATAGTGATGAGCCCGGCACATCATACGGAGCTTCTGATGACTCAATTTATTTGTGTTTCAAAGCCTGTTGAGCAGAAGGCCATCAGTAAATTCATGAGGTACTTTTAGTGCTTTTTGACAGCTATTCATTATTTCAAACACCACAAAAAGCAAAATTGCCGAAAAGAATAGAAAGTCAGGTCAAAGGCATGATTCCGACATGGAAAGCCGGAAAGCAAGAAAGCAAGAAAAGTCACATCGTCAAAAAGCATTACCTAGTATATAAAAATAGTACTAGTATAACTAATAAATGAGGTTCTATTGTAGTAGTAATTGGATAGTGAGTTCCAGGCTTGGAGTCTGGGTGCACGGATGACACCTTTTTTACTGCATCAGTCGTTGGAGTCATCTTGTTGCATTGTTGTGGCGCTGGGTTGTTAGGTAATGGAGGAAGGTAAGGATGAGGATGAGGACAAGGACGAGGTGTACTCACCGTGGTTGTTCGTATTCAATGACTTTTTCCCCTCTCTGATTGTCTTTTACCCTCATTGGACTGACGTGGTAGAGAGTGTATCCCATCCTGGAACACCTATAGGATTTCACCTAAGATGTGTGAAGTGGCATCTACCATTCACAGCAGATGGAATGGAAAAGAAAGCAAGTCAAGTCAAAGTGAACCTGGAAGCGCCTACCCAAAGGGCAGTGCATTCAGGTTGTATTCTTTTACTTTTTGTGCCTTTTTTTCACATCTCTACTCTTCTCCCACTACCTACATGACAAATGCGTCTTGGTGAACCCGGGGATGAATTTGAAAGGTTGGAAAGACCTGTCTGGGAGAAGCAGACCCAAAAGGCTTTCAGGCCTGAGACTGGAACCTGACTAGCCAGGTACAGCGTGAGCTACCTGTGCCAGAAAGAGAGACCTGCAAAACAACATATACCCAGTAATCTGAACCACAAGTCATGGACCCTTAAAGCCTGAAAGGTAGGGGTCTGTGGAAGGCTCAGGCTAGAGATACTGACTTCTCCATTGCTCAGGTACTAACCTTGTTCTAAAGGCAAGCGCCACTATAAGAATTTTTGAATACCTCTACAATGGTGAAGTATATTGGTATTTTTAAAATGTGCCAGCACCTTTCTTGGAAGTGCTAAAATTGTGCCCTTCTTTTCAGTAACTGTGATCAACTTGGCCATGTAGGGAATTTAAGCAAAAAAACAGCTCCCATCTTCGATGCTCAAAAGGCCTTCCTAAGCCCACTGGGAATAGCTTAGAGATCCCTTCCAAAATAGAGCTGGAGAGGCTCAGGGGTGCTCCTTAGGTTGTATTTTTCAATAGCCCCTAGTCCTTCAGGCTCTTTCTGAGTTTGGAACTCCCATATTCCGTCAACATTCTGATTTACATATGACTTAGAATTTTTTTTTGGAACTTCGGAAGGCCCAGGACTAATAGCTTGCCTCAGAGATTTACATACAGCTACCAGTGCAATGTTAATTTTGAATACAGATATAGTACCATAATTTAGATCGCTTTGTATGTACTCAAGAATATCAATTGCTTGTTTAGCCATATCATGCCTGCATAGAAATATTTCAGGGCTATCAACTGAACTAAAAAATCAGGGCTTCCCTTTTCAACAAAAAAATTTCTTAATGCTGGGCTATCCATTCCTCTGCTTCACCATGGACATCCAATCAACAAGTCTTAGTTGACTAGGTCAAGCCTAGACATTATCACTTGTGTATAATGTATAATAACTGAGGGAAAATCTTTGCCCTGAGCCCACCCATTTCCAAACCTTCAAGGGATGAGGTTTGTTCCAATTTTCAGAGGTATTTGGATGACCAACATGTAGGTAATGCTCATTTTCCTGCCAGTCCATGCTGGGACCCTTTCTTTTTTGTCAGTTCCTATCCTTCTCACAAACACTTGTAGCTTGCTCCAGAGCAATCCAATCAATAAATATTATTTCATCATTGAGGACAATTACATGCAGTCCATGCTGTGAGTCATCTTGCATGCAAAAGGGATTGTTCTCATATATGATAAGTGTTCAGCTTGGATGTAGTAAAGCAATGAGTCCACACCCTAATCCAGTTTCTTTTTTCAGGAGCAGGTATTTCAGTGGAAGCTGGAATGCTCAATTTCAAAAGCAAATAGAAAATTGCAGGTATTCCAGAGCTGGCACAAAGGAAATTAAAGGGCATGTTCCAACTTTCAATGATCACTGCAAGTACTATAATCCACATATTTGACTCTTATTAACTCTCTTAGCTTTTTATATGCAGGATCATAATCAGAGACCAGTTTTTAGCTGAATTTGTGCCAGTCTGGCATAAAAGATAGAGCATAGCAAGCCCACCCCATTTCACAAACTCCTTAAAACCCTAGATGATAAAGAGAAGTCAGTATGTGTATATACACAGAACATTGATGGCCTTGAACTCAAAGCAGGCCTACCAATATATCACCAGAAATATCTCTGAGATGATCCATAACCCCCTAAGTGCATACTCCTACTACATGGAAGTCTCCAGTGCCTCTATTGTCAGTTTTGTCATGCAGTATTAAAGGCAATGAAATCTCATCAGGAAGAACCTAAGCCAGTAAAATTTCCCTTTGCAGCACTTACCAGAGAGAAAAAAAAAAGCCCAGACTGCAGCAGGAAAGTGGATGCTGTCCATGGTTCCAAATTTAGTATTGTATGATCAGGAACATCCTGATACTTGTAGTATCTCAGAATTCCTAATGCAGGACCTATCAAGAATCAGACAATAGATGTCTTACTTGTTGTCAGAACTGGCATGCATGTCATAGGAACTCAGAGAATAATGTGAGAGTTCTCTTACCAGCTTTTGAAAAATAGACAGCATTTAGATCCTTCTCTTTCCATCATCTATCTTAATCTTGACTTCAAATAGCAAAAAAAAAAAGGAATCAACTTTTAGTTTATGGATCCAAGCTGACTGCCAGCTCATGACCAGTGCCATCTTAAAAGGAAAAAATTCAACTTTCAGATCCAGACTGGATTAATTCTGATAAGATAGAGTGGCATAAACTATG
>JBBPMT010000204.1:0-22203 GCA_038090455.1 Garcileccinum viscosum
GCCGCACGGGAGGTGGACGCAATCGGGATCGCATTCGAGATAGATGATGGTCTTGAGAATCAGATTGTGATGGGTCAACGGAAGCAGGGTTCGCGGGCACAAGAGGTTACCGTGCATAATGCAAAACAAGTGGAGGCCCGGGCTCAGATGGAAAAGGGAGCAGTGACGACGATGTATGCGGCAGGGACAGACAAGGTCTCTGGGAAGAAGGTGTGTCGTGGAGTACTCGGACTGGTTCGCATCACTGACAACCATTCTAGCGTGCTCTCCATGATAACGATGAAGATGCCCAAACTGATGACGGTTTGGGGGTGAAAGCATCTGATAAGCATGGCAGTCCTTGCAGCCATAGTAAGTGGGTTGCTTGTATCGGTAACTCGGAATTCTTTAATGCTTGCAGCTTGGTCTACGGGTTCGGTTCATGCGTCATCCAGCAAGAAGGTCGCTGTGGAGGCGTCCTCGAGGACGGAGAGCGATGACAGCGAAAACAGCGAGGCTGAAGACGCAGCTCCGCCGGTGAAGAGACGTCGGTGAGCACAAGTGACGACAGCGGTTATGCACCAACCGAAGGAGGGGGAGCGAATGCGGGGATTGGTGATGCATGGGATCCAGTGGGTAATACTACAGCGCATGCGAAATCTCCAGACAATGCAACAAGATATCTGCACACGGTCTCAAGTGGACAAAGAGCTGAGTGAGGTTGTTGGGTATCTTACCCATCTATACCATGAGACTGTCGGGATGTCTGGGGTGTAGTTTGTGCATCCTTATAAGCATGCAAGATTGTGTCAAACACAAACTGGAACCAGGAACAGTAATTTGAGAAGTTCTTGTGATGTATGGTAGGATCTACAGCAACAAGATCTCATTGTTGTTTTAAGGCAAGAATGAAATGAGAGAAATGGGAGATACTCACTTTGAAATAAATAGGTATTTGCTGTAGAGTACTTTCATATATGTAATAATGGTATGTATATTATGAGATGACTCCATATGCTGGTAGTGTTTTAAATTCCAGTTGCTGGACAGTAACAAAAAAATTAGCAATCAAATATCATTGAACCAGTTATGCAAAATGGAGTAGATATGCAAACACAATTCTTGTACACAACACAACAAAGAGAGAGACTTGTAGTAGTGACAGCAGGTCACTTTCAGCCTTGCAGTAGGCTACAAAATTTATTTGGGGGCATGGAAGTTGCAATATCACTGCCTGGCATCACATCTACCCTTCTATCCCTCCTTTTGTAGCAAAGAATGGTCAGGGCACAGCTGTATTCACCTCAAAAAAATAAAAATAAAAATCCATTGGTAATCTACAGTGTCCTCAGGGTCTCTCTAATTTTTCCGAGCATACTGGGTTGGTGGATGTAAAGTTATAGGCCTTCTAACCTCAAGCCAACCTCAAGCTGCAAGATGTGACAATTTCAGGTGGAGTTGGATGGCTGGAATGGCAAGCTTGATGGCATGGTCCAGTTAAGTCTGTTTACCATTGCTGCATGCCAGCACATCATGCTTATGTTTTTCAAACAAAGCAGCAGGAATCTTGTCAAGAACAAGAGAAGAAGTTTGAAGATGCTTGTCTCACTCTTCATGCAATTTTAACAACACTGTGGCAGAAAAGGGCCTGGGTATGTCCACCTGGGCCCTGGCCATCTACACATACATTTTGCACTCCATAGTGCTGTTACACTCAAAGTAGACTATCATTATTCTATCAGCATATAGTTTCCTATTAGATACATATATCATTTACCTGTTCTTGCTGCCGAGTCTTTACTGTGTTTGTTCTTCATCACCCTGTTGTCGGAGTTATAATTTGCTGTGTGACAATGTGTGACACTGGGCCAAGTTGTGTCAGCAAAATGTTATATATCTACTCCATTTTTCAGAATTGCACTGGCATCCTTCTGGCATGCAACATTCATAACCTCATCACCTTTTTTTCATTGAAACTGCATGTATAGTAGATAGTACATTTCCCTAATTTTTTTTGAGATTTATTTCTGGAGAGGTAAAAGAGCTATAGTAAATGGCTTTGTCAATTTTGCATAACCAGTTCAATGATAGTAGATATTGTTTCAGTTGCCATCCATTTTTTGATAATAAAAAATTATTTGTACAATAAGTCTAAAAGAAATTCAATAAAAATAAGAGTTGAGCGCGATCACACAATAGTGACTGGTAAGCGCGAATGCTTTGGCTATCTGACACTGGCTGATTCGACATCGCAGCCCGGTACCTTCGTCATTAGCAACCTATTTGATGTGTTTCTACAGTTCGTTTGTTGTACAGAAAGATATGGCAGTACATGGCAAAAGATATTATCTTGAGAGTTTCACGTGTACAAAAGTGTCTGTTACCGCACGAAGCTTGAAATGAGCTGGCGCAAGAAAAAATAGCTGATGCCAGCCCAAGCTGAAATAGACTTTGGTACTCCACTTCGGCCGTCGCCACGAACATCATCCGAATTTGAGGAGATTGCGTATCTGAGTACTCTTCAACATCCGCAACCACATCCCTGGACGACTTCCACCGCGCAACACGAAGGGACTCTGCCTCTGCACTACATGTCTGAGGACACGTCAACAAGACGACGCATCGCGAGAGGACCCGGCAGCAGCGGGGGGTTCATGAGCGGCGACGAGCAAGAAAAAGCGGCGGGATACGACGGCGAGGGGAAGAATGTGTATCCAAAGCAGAGGCTCGCTACGGGTCGAGTCAACAGCGGGCGGATACACAAGCCGTATTCCCCACCGCCCACGTCCATCATACGTTCTTCCGCACTGGGGCTTTGTCTCGCTCCGCAGCACGCTCCGCTCACTGACGACTCTTACCAGTCCGAATTCATCCAACAAAACTGGGAGCACGTTCCTCCTGCGATATACACCCTTCTTTCCTGCTGGACACGCTTCTACAAGATTGGCCTGGCGAACACGGTCGTCTGGGACGGGGCGCACTTTGACAAGTTTGTGTCGCACTACCTCGAACGGGAGTTTTACTTCGATGTGCACCCACCTCTAGGGAAGATGCTTGTTGGGCTCGCCGGGCTCGTCACGGGCTACGACGACAACTTTGAGTTCAAGGGCGGAGAGGTGTATCCCGTGAGCGTACCCTACGTAGCCATGCGGGTGATGATGGCAATGTATAGTATTGCCCTCGTGCCGCTCAGCTGGTATACTGCGGTCGAGCTGGGTATGAGCCTGTGGGCGTGTCATTTGGTCGCACTCATGGCATTGTGCGGTGTGTGTCACACATTCTATCTGACTTGGTCGACTGATAGTTGTGCACATTTGATTCTTGCATATGTTGCATGGTTGTGTATCTCGTGGTTCGTCCTCTTAGATTCTATGCTGTTATTCTTCACGTTCACTACCGTTTTTTTCTTCACAAGTTTCATAATCAACAATACCAGTGAGTGGAAGTGTTTCACTTGGTTCATTCGGCAGCACTTACACTTGTGACTTACAGTTCGTTTTCGATTGACTGGTGGGTGTGGCTTACTATGACGGGTATTTCCATCGGCTGTGTGACGAGGTGACTTTGCGTCAGTTGTGATTACAACAGCAGCCCCTTATTCAACCTCGGCCATACAGCGTCAAATGGGTGGAATTCTTCGTCACCCCGGTTGTGGGCCTATACACAATCGAGGATCTCTGGAATAAGTTTGGCGATTTACGCATGTCCACTGTAAGGCCATGGGGTGCATATAATCTACAGTTCCCCACTAACGTCCTATATTTCGCAGCGTGATCAGCTACGTCACCGGGGGCGTGGATTCTCTGTTTGATCGTTGTTCCCATTCTCGTCTACATGAGCTTCTTCACTTCCTCATCCTTAACCATTCCGGTCCGGGAGATTTGCGATGAGTTCGCTCTTTCAGGGCCATCTAGTCGGCGACGAGTTCCCCTCTTGGTTTGTGTCGTGCTGTTCTCGGTGGTTTCATCGTGCTTATCGTAGGAACGACGTGCGTCAGAGATTGCGTACGGTTCCGAGCTCACGTTAAAAAGCCTGGGCTGGGGTGGTGGCCTGCTCTACTCGCACGTTTAGACGTTCTCTGTTGGTTCTGGATAACAGCAAGTGACGTGCTATCACTGCAAGGATGACAACAACCACTAGGTCGTGCTTCCCACTTGGGATGAACCTGAGTATAATCCGAACGGTCCACTCGAGTATCTTGATCACGGCGATATTATACGACTTCAGTATGCGCCGACGACGCGAAACCTACATTCCCATAGGATCCCTGCACCTATCACCAAGGCCAACTACGAAGTTTCTGGGTATGGAAACGCGACGCTCGGGGACCAGCATGATAACTGGGTGGTCGAAATAGTTGACGATCGAGGTCGTGAGCAGGCCAACGGCCGCATGCGTTCGCTGATGACCAGACTGCGGTTCCAGCACGAGGTGATTGAGTGTTATCTGTCCGCCGCCAATGCTGTCCTGCCTCAGTGAGGTTTCAAGCAGGTCGAAGTCAGCTGCGTGCAAGAGAACGATCCGAGCAATGCGCATACATACTGGAACGTGGAGAGTCACTGGAACGACCGTCGTACGTTGTGGTGCGCGTTGTCTTGTCGGAGTAAACTTCTAACGAATTGCTTTTGCAGTTCCCCAGGGCAACATGAAGCTGTACAGGTCGCCGTTCCTACGCGACTTTTGGCACCTGAACGTTGGGATGATGACATCCAACAACGCTCTCATACCTGACCCTGACAAGGAAGATATCCTTGCGTCGAGCCCGACTGACTGGCCATTCATGCGGCTGGACCTGCGGATGTGTGGATGGGGAGACAATCGACTCAAGTACTATTTGTTGGGAACGCTGGTGATTTGGTGGGGTGGGATGGCGAGCATATTTGCGTCGGTGTTGTTGCTGGGGTATTACCTGCTGCGTCGGCAGCGCAAGTATACCGACCTGGATGCGCGTGAATGGTCTCGTTCCTGCCTGATATGCCTATATGTGGTGTGATTTCTGACATCACACTGATAGATGGGTGGGGTCACTTTGTACGTGGGCAAGATCGCTTTCTATGGCTGGTTCTTGCATTATGGTGGGTTGTTAGTATGGTTCGATCGTCATGTTCTGATGTGTCTGCCCTCTCGACAGCGCCGTTCTTCATCATGGGTCGCGTCACCTGTGTTCATCACTATGTGTGTACCTCGATTCGGATGATGTGTCGTCGAGATTGATTGGCTTGCCGTTTTCTCTATAGCTCCCGACGTTGTATCTCGCAGTGTTGATGTTCGCGTACGTCCTTGGCCACTGCATATTTTCGGCGGGGTGGAAGGAACATACAAAGCGTGTCGCATTTGGGATCGTTGCGTTTATGATCGTCGCCGACTTTTGGTGGTTCAGGGGGATGTTGTGGGGGATAGAGAGTCCGGTCAATGATCATTGGGGGTTGTTGTGGAGAAAGGTGAGTGTCCCTGCTAGGTTTGGTCAAGCTTAGACATCCTGACGGTCTTTGGGATAGTCGTGGAACATTTATAACATATGAGGGAGAGGCGTCGAGTACTTTATGGATTCTTGGACTCGAGGCTCGTTTGGTTCGACAACGTACTACAATCAGATCGATCGGCGCCCGTTGCGAACTGTGCTAGAAAATGAATAACTAAAATATGGAATGCGAGACGGTTGCGCCCCTTTCGATACCAAATCTGGGTAGTGGACGTCTGGACAACGAACACCCTTGGAGAAGTTGATTCGAAGAAATCGAAATCGAAGGTAAGTCAGGCTGTGGTGCAGCTGCAAGGTCTTCGGACAAGCGATGCAAATGAGAGGCACCGCTTCAGCGCTTCCTCTCTCGCCTCCATCATGTCGCTCGTCCGCCTTGCAGCGCTCGTCCGAACCCGTTTCAGCGCACTAGGGTCCGGAGCGCGCGATCCTGACTGTCAGGTACACCGTGACGCGCCTGAGAGGTGTTCACCCTCGCAGCTCACCATATACCCGGGCCGGAGAGCGCGCACCCCTGGACCTACATGCGAAATCGCTAAAACATGTGTTAGAAGTGAAATTGCTACTTGTACATCAAACAACAAATTATTATCAAATCCCATTTGCAATGGCTTCGAGCACACATTCATCACAAATGGCTAAGTCATCATTGCTCAAGTTCATGTAGACATCAGCTCCGAGTCCTTTGTGGAACTTGAGCGCGAGCATGGACCTGCTCCTCAACGACCTTTTCTGATTCAAGTTCATTGTCAGGAACATGATGTATTTGCATCGAACGTAGGTAACCCAGACCACTCAATTTTTCTGACCTGGTGTTAATAAGGGTATCGGGGGTTTGAGGACTGTACTGGACGCCATCTGCTATATACCACCCATTGTGAGACACCAAAAACTTAATGATTCTTTTGACACGGCTCCTGCCAGTGGACACAGGTATGGGTTGAATGTGCTGAAGAGTCTCCACTGTCGGGCGATGAGAACCACCCGACGCACCCGTAAATAATACGCACACAGTATCTCGAACGTCGTCAATATTGGGAGGCAAGACATCACACGCGTAAGACTTTAGGCTCTTCAGGGAAAATTGAAGTTGCCACATTTCCCCGCGGGAACATACCCACTAACCCAGTCCCCAACTCGCGAGCTTCCGAGTCGTCGAGTAGTGCCCTCACTAACCAATGACATAGTAGTATGAACCGTAGGCACCTTTGAATATGTAGTTGGCCGGGAACGGCCAAGGGCCATGCAAGTAATACCCAAGACAGATGGAGACTGAAAACAGCGAACACACAAACAACTTGATTTCCGCATCCTCCTAGTGCTGCTGGCCCCGGCCCCGGGACCCAGTGTCGGAAGCGGATACCGGAAGTAGATGGTAAAATCGATCGACCACATTTGGTTCACTTTCTCCATCACACTTTCTTCAACTTCAATAATACGCTCACGCTTGAAATATAGCCATGTCCTCTAACCCTCTTCACAGCTCTGACTCGGCGGAGACTACCCAGACTGCGACAGGTGGATTCGAAAACATCCGAGAAAAATTCGGTCGCTTCAGGATCCTTATTATTGGCCGGGCGAACGCTGGCAAGACGACCATCCTTCGTGCCATTTGTAATACCACTGAAAATCCAGAGATCTTTGATGGAGAAGGAAACAAGGTGCGTGCCCGATTTCACAAATGTCGAGGACTTGTTTACCAGACCTTGCGATCAGATCGATCTGGCCCAGGTCGAGGGATCCAGGGGGGTGAGTGTCGCTACATGCTGGAACTCGGGCACGATAAGCATCTTCACAAATGCACGCTAGCGCGGAATGCATGACATTGAGAATGAATTGACTTTTCGGAGCAATGAGAAATTTGTCTTCCATGACTCACGGGGCTTTGAAGCTGGTTCTGCAAAGGAATTCGAAAGACTGAAGAAGTTCATTGCTGATCGAGCAACCACTACATATCTCAAGAAACGGATCCACGCCATCTGGTGACTGACGGTTTGAATGGTGCGGGAAGTAGTCATTGAACGGATTTTACTTGTATAGGTACTGTATCCCAATGGATAAATTAGATCGGGCAATCCAACGGTCTGAGGAAATATTTTTTGGCGAGTGTGATACTAAGAATGGTGGGTTCACTTCCGGCGAGACAGTTTTAAGCTCACAACAAGTCAAGTACCAGTTATTGTGTTGTTCACCAAGTTTGATGCATTATTGGCTGTAGCCATGAGTGAACTATCTAGGGGTGATAACAAACTGTCTCGTGAAGAAAAGCTAGCAAAGGGACATGTGTTGATGGATGGAATTTTTAAAGATGCTAATGTTTGGGGTCGTCTCTCTCAATTGAAGTATGCACCAAAATATTATGTCCAAATGAGAGGTATGTATCCTGTATTGAAATTATTGAGCTAATGGAAGTTTTATTTTGAAAGACATGCACAAGTCAAATGAGGGATGCAATAGATTGCTAGAAAATACTGCTGAAGCATTGGATGAGGAAGCTTTGCAAATGCTATTTGTTACTGCCCAAGAAATAAACATAGGACTTTGTATTAGATGTGCACTCAAAGAGTAAGTGGTGGAAGTTGCATAGGATTCAAAGGCTAATGTTATGGTGGAAAAAAGGATTATACCTGAAATAGACAAGTTGCAACATTCTATAGTGCCTGTGCATAGCTTGGATAGCATAAAGCCAAAAGTATTGGCAAAATGGTTTCCACACTTTTGGGTGAGATGACATGCATGTGAATTGGAAAAAAAGATGAAATATACTAATAACAATGATTGGATTGAGGAAATGTAGAAAGTAAGTGTTTGTGAATATATATATATATATAAATGGCTTAAATTGATGAAACTTAATTTCTGTTTGGGAAACAAAGTGTGTAAGTTGTATATTGTGGAATGTGGCAAAGAATGGTAATGCTGATGATTACATGTCCATTCATTCTCCATTCTGCTCTGCAAATGACAGGGAGTGAGTCATGCATTATGGAATGTGCCAGAGAGTGGTGATGCTGATGATTCCATGTTTATTCATTCTCCATTCTGCTCTGCAAATGACAGACAGTGAGCTGTGCATTGTGGAATATGCCAGAGATTGGTGATGCTGATGATTCCATGTCCATTTATTTGCCATTCTGCTCTGCAAATAACAGTATGTGAGTTGTGTATTGTGGAGTATGCCAGAGATTGGCAATGCTGATGATCTCATGTCCATTTACTCTCTATTCTGCTCTGCAAATGACAGGAAGTGAGTTGTGCATTGTGGAATGTGCCAAAGAGTGGTGATGCCAATGATTTCATGTCCATTCATTCTCCATTCTGCTCTGCAAATGACAGAGAGTGAGTTGTGCATTGTGGAATATACCAGAAAGTGGTGATGCTGATGATTCCATGTCCATTCATTTGCCATTCTGCTTTGCAAATGACAGCTTGTAAGTTGTGCATTGTGAAATGTGCCAGAGATTGGCAATGCTGATGATTCCATTGTCCATTTATTTGCCATTTTGCTCTGCAAATGACAGTATGTGAGTTGTGCATTGTGGAATGTGCTGGAGATTGGCAATGCTGATGTTTTCATGTCCATTCATTCTCCATTCTGCTCTGCAAATAACAGGGAGTGAGTTGTGCATTGGGGAATATGCCAGAGATTGGCAATGCTGATGATTTCATGTCCATTCATTCTCTATTCTGCTCTGCAAATAACAGGGAGTGAGTTGTGCATTGGGGAATATGCCAGAGATTGGCAATGCTGATGATTTCATGTCCATTCATTCTCCATTCTGCTCTGCAAATAACAGTTGGTGAGTGGTGCATTGTGGAATGTGCCAGAAAGTGGGGATGCTAATGATCTAATGTCCATTCATTCTCCATTCTGCTCTGAAAATGACAGCAAGTGAGTTGTGGAATGTGCCAAGAAATGGTGATGCTGATGATTTCATGTTTATTCATTCTCCATTCTGCTCTGCAAATGACAGAGAGTGAGTTGTGCATTGTGAAATGTGCCAGAAAGGGGTGAAGCTAATGATTCCATGTTCATTTATTCTCCATTCTGCTCTGCAAATGACAGGAAGTGAGTTGTGCATTGTGGAATATGCTAGAGAGTGGTGGTGGTGATGATTTCATGTCTGTTCATTCTCCATTCTGTTCTGCAAATAATAGTTTGTGAGTGGTGCATTGTGAAATGTGCCAGAGAGTGTTGATGCTGATGATTACATGTCCATTCATTTTCCATTTTGCTTTGCAAATGACAGGAAGTGAGTTGTACATTGTGGAATGTGCTAGAGAGTGGTGATGGTGATGATTCCATGTCTATTCATTCTCCATTCTGTTCTGCAAATAACAGTTTGTAAGTTGTGCATTGTAGAATGTGCTAGAGAGTGGTAATGCTAATGATCCCATGTTTATCCATTCTCCATTCTGCTCTGCAAATGACAGGAAGTCAGTTGTGCATTGTGGAATGTGCTAGAGAGTGGTGACAGTGATGATTCCATGTCTGTTCATTCTCTATTCTGTTCTGCAAATAACAGTTTGTGAGTGGTGCATTGTGGAATGTGCCAGAGAGTGTTGATGCTGATGATTACATGTCCATTCATTCTCCATTCTGCTTTGCAAATGACAGGCAGTGAGTTATGCATTGTGAAATGTGCCAGAGAGTGGTGATGCTGATGATTCCATGTCCATTCATTCTCTATTCTGCTCTGCAAATGACAGGAAGTGAGTTGTGCATTGTAGAATATGCCAGAGAGTGGTGCTGCCAATGATCCCATGTCTATTTATTTTTCATTCTGCTTTGCAAATGACAGGAAGTGAGTTGTGCATTGTGGAATGTGCTAGAGAGTGGTGATGCTGATGATTCCATGGCAATTCATTCTCCATTCTGCTCTGCAAATGACAGGAAGTGAGTTGTGTATTGTGGAATATGCCAGAGAGTGGTGATGCTGATGATTCCATGTCCATTCATTCTCCATTTTGCTCTACAAATGACAGGAAGTGAGTTGTGTATTGTAGAATGTGCCAAGGAATAGTGATGCTGATGATTTCATGTTTATTCATTCTCTATTCTGTTCTGCAAATGACAGAGAGTGAGCTGTGCATTGTGGAATTTGCCAGAAAGGGGTGAAGCTAATAATTCCATGTCCATTTATTTTCCATTCTGCTCTGCAAATGACAGTATGTGAGTTATCCATTGTGGAATGTGCCAGAGAATGGTGATGCTGATGATTCCATGTCCATTCATTCTCTATTCTGCTCTGCAAATGACAGAGAGTGAGTTGTGCATTGTGAAATGTGCCAGAAAGTGGTGATTTTGATGATTTCATGTCCATTCATTTTCCATTCTGTCCTGCAAATGACAGGAAGTGAGTTGTGCATTGTGGAATTTGCCAGAGAGGGGCAATATTGATGATTTCATGTCCATTTATTCTCCATTCTTTTTTGCAAATAACAGTTGGTGAGTTGTACATTGTGGAATGTGCTAGAGAGTGGTAATGCTGATGATTCCACATTCATTCATTCTTCATTCTGTGCTACAAATGACAGTTTGTAAGTGGTGCATTGGGGAATATGCCAGAGATTGGTGATGCAGATGATTCCATGTCCATTAATTCTCCACTCTGCTCTTCAAATAACAGCCAGTGAGTTGTACATCATGGAATGTGCCAGAAAGTGGTGATGCTAATGATTTCATGTCCATTTATTTTCCATTCTGCTTTGCAAATAACAGCAAGTAAGTTGTGTATTGTGGAATGTGCAAAGGAATGGTGATGCTGATGATCCCATGTCCATTCATTCTCCGTCTTGCTTTGCATATAACAGAAAGTGAGTTGTGCATTGTGGAATAGGCCAGAGAATGGTGATGCTGATGATTCCATGTTCATTCATTCTCCATTCTGCTCTGCAAATAACAGTTTGTGAGTTGTGTATTGTAGAATATGCCAGAGAGTAGTGAAGCTAATGATTTCTTGTCCATTCATTCTCCATTCTGCTTTGCAAATGATAGGAAGTGAGTTGTGCATTGTGGAATGTGCTAGAGAGTGGTGATGCTGATGATTCCATGTCCATTCATTCTCCATTCTGCTCTGCAAATAACAGGAAGTCAGTTGTGCATTGTAGAATATGCCAGAGAGTGGTGATAATGATGATTCTATATCTATTTATTCTCTATTCTGTTCTGCAAATGACAGTCAGTGAGTTGTACATTGTGGAATGTGCCAGAGATTGGTGATGCTGATGTTTTCATGTCCATTCATTCTCTATTCTGCTCTGCAAATAATAGTATGTGAGTTGTGCATTGTGGAATATGCTAGAGATTGGTGATGCTGATGATTTCATGTCCATTCATTCTCTATTTTGCCTTGCAAATAACAGAATGTAAGCTGTACACTGTGGAATGTGCCAAAGAGTATTGATGCTGATGATTCCATGTCCAATCATTCTCCATTTCTGCTTTGCAAATAACAGCTTGTAAGTTATGCATTGTGATATTTATTAAATAGCAGTGATGTTAATTATTCATTTTTACTTATCTGCCATTATGCTCTATTATGCATAGTTTGTGAGTAGTTGATTGTTAACTAAATTCATTGATAGTAATGGCAATATATACTATCTTTGTGTTATTTATTTTGATAACAGCATGTGAGTTATAAATTACTTATATTCTTTTGCATTTTCATTTATCACATTCATTTTTTTGTTAGAATGTATGTCTTTTTCCATGCTAATCATTTATAATTGAAATTGATGTATATTTTTTTTTACTTCTATTCTTCATATAGTTAGTTAGTTTTCCATCAATATAAAGCTATATTCAATTATTAAACTTACCATCCACCTTGTTCTATTTTGTTCTATAAAGACTATAGTTAGCCTTTTTTTGTTAACAAAGTTCAAACCTCATTTTTATTCTTTTCATTCTAATGGTTATAGAATGTATAGTATACAATCTTTTAAAACATTGTCAAATTTAGCTGATCATACATAATGTCCTTTCCTCATAGGAAGTAAGCAATATATGATTTCATTTAACTTCAGCCTTCTATTCATTTATTATTCATTATCTCTAGGCTGTAAGTTATTGTATCTCATTTTTGGCAATATACATCATATTTAGCTAGAAATGCTATTTTATAGGATGTAGGTTTTTCATTATTATTATGCTAATACATTTTATTTACAACTCAAAAAACTCTATTGTCTATATATTCTAGACTGTAAGTATTTGTTGTCCAACTTTGATTTGCTCCATGCTTATTCATTTATAGGTGGCAAGTATATTTTTGTGACTTTTCTATTTAATACATATTGATTTTACTTTGTGATCATTAGATTATTCACAATCATGTAGTATATAAATTAATTGTTTTTCTTTTTTTGATTATAATATTTTATTATTTTAGTCTAACATTGACCTTCAACAATGTTCTATTCTGAAGCCCAATACCATGGTAAATTTTCTATTGATTTTATTTTGTGTTCAATGATGAAATCAATAAAATTAAAACTTATAGAGAAATCTGGGCACATGGCAAATCATTCTCCTAACTGCCATTGGTATATTTCCTTCTCTTCTGCTCTTTTGAATTGACATCAAGTAAAATATTTTATTGTAGAGCAACTAATTATTCTGTCACACTCTTTTCATCTTTTCCATAATGGAGATATCCAACCTGTCATATCTGCTGCTCAAAATTACAAGGCATCTATTCTTCATACACAAGTGAAATTAGCCACAAAGAATATTTTTGATCAATATAGCAAAATATCCAGAGAGGAAAAAGTAGAGATGATTTTAAATGTCATTCTCCAAAATCAAATTAGTATGTCAAGGACATCTTTCATTTTTCTTTTACTAATTATTCTCAGCAATGTGATGCATCCATTTTTATCAGTCTAGAAGAACATTGAGTTATTTGTTTTGATAATGGAAGATAGATAGCAGTAAAGCTAAAATAGACAAGAATGTATAAAGATGTCCTTAGTTATGTTGAATATGTGCATGCCAGTATCAATTCATAAATGAAATTACATTACCAAATCACATTTAATGGCTAATCTATTTTGCTAGTACTAGAGAGTAGAAGAAATGCTGAAATGAATATGTGTACATTTTTGATATTATAAAAATGTTATATTGACATGATCATGCTCACATACTAAGATGCAAAGTTCTAGTGGCAGGACTTGCCTTGTCATTGTTTATCTCAGCCTTGATACTCCTTTTTTCCAAGTGCATTCATTACTTTCTGAAAATGACACAAGAAAAAATTTCAAGGATTTTTATCACTGTATGCTGCATTCTGCCATTGTTTTTGCATATTTTACCAGACCTCCAGAACATATCTTTAGCCATTCTTAGGTAGTTCATGTAAGTTAATCTGATAATCACAACACATCAAGAGACTTCACCATTGACCATCAATATTTGGTAAGAGAGCTGGTAGCTGCAGAATCCATGATATATACTTTATATTTTTGTCTTTTTTATAATAATCATCATCCTTTTTATTATCTTTTACATATAAAGGCTGTGAGAAATCCAATACACATTACTTTCCTGCCTGAAACATCTAGCTCACTGCCACAACTTGACAAAACACTCACTTTTCTCTTCTAGTATGTTCTGCTTAGCATAATCTTGATTTTTCAAGCTGGAATCTTTTTGGTCTTGCTGATTACTGGCAATTACTCCATCAATTTGTACATGAATCTATTCCTGCTTTCAGGATCCACATCTTTTCAAATAAGAATATTTTCATAGAGAGGACTTTGCTCATGCTTCTTGTCCATCTACTGCATCATCTACTATGTTTTCCTCCTGATCCAGACCCACTGAACTCCACTTAGAAGCACTCAAGCCCTTTGATGGCTCCTTCTCCTTCATCATCACCTTTCTAAATGCCACCAAGATATATCTTCTTGTCAATGAAGATGTCTACAACATGAATGCCAAAAGAATTACCTTTATTTTATTCTACATGACCAAAAGACCTGCCTTTATATGGGCTTCCACTTTTAGAGCCAAGGCCCTTGAGGTAGCCACTTCATCCCTGAAATCCTTTGCTAACTTTTTCGAGTCATTTACCACCTTCTTTGTCCACCAAGACACCAAAGTACATGCCATTGCCTGGCTATCCACCACTAGGATAAGCAAAGATGCCTTACTCACCACCTATATCTTGGAATTCCAAAATCAAGTAGCCTAGAGTGGAATTACCTCCAATGATGTCCTAATTGAATACTTTTCTTCTAGACTCTCCTCAGCCATCATGAAACAAAACCTCTCCATGAACAATCCCCCCACTATTATCATTGACTGGTGTTCCAAAGCCATCCACTTCAAAACCCAATGGAACCAAGTAGACAACATCATTTCTCAGAACAAGAAAACTCCTTTATCATTCACCCACTACCTCTTCTTTGTCAAGACAAAAAAAGACTTCCATGCTATGGATGTAGATGCTATTAGAATTTCCAAGTTTACTTCCCAAGAACAAAAGTACTGCATTGAGATGAAGTTATGCTTCTACTGTCACAAAAAGGGTCATTTTGCCACTTCCTGCCCCACCTTCTTCTCCTTGATCAAATCCTCTGAAAGAAAGATTTTAAAAATTGAAGAAAATTTCAAGGAAGAACTATTGATCTATAATGCTTCTCTTGAGGATTTTTAGAATGGAGGCCCACCCTGATGCAGGTCCCCTCCATATCTCAAATCAATGTACTTGTAGCTGATAAGTGAATGAAATCAATCCACATTCTCCTTCATCTTGTTGTTCCTACTCATAACCTCAAAGACATTGAATGCCTTTTCTAGTCCATCTCCATTCAAATGTCAACCAGATCTCCAATAAGAATGGCAATATTAAATTCTTCACCTCTCTCTATGTTTGCATCACTGGAATTTGCCAGAAAGTGAAATTCTATATCATGTATTGTGGAAAAAAGAACATAATTCTTGAACTCCCTTGGCTCTAAGGATGAATTCCATCATCAACTGAAAAGAGAAAATCCTGGCCATCAAGATATTCTATGATGAAACTCAGGATATAGACTCTCAATACCAGCATAACCACCTCTAACACTTTGCTAGACTACACCCCCCTCCTTTCACTTCTAAGCTGGTCCAACACATTGACACTGACTCCATCTTTGATAAGAAGCTATATGACTACCTTGATAACTGGACAGGACAATACTTCCCCATCCAGGCCAAAATCCACTATATAATCAATAGAGTGCTTAAATATGGGCAACACTTCACTCAATTTACACCCTCCACCATCAAAGCCTTCACCACCACCACCAAACTTGAGGTTCAGGCTGATAAGGATAAACCAAAAGTCACTCTTCTTTCAAAATACTTGGCATACTTCTTCATGTTCACCAAGGAAACTTCCAACCACTTCCCCCCATCCTGACTCTATGACCATGAAATTAACCTTGATGAGTCCTTTACCCTCAAGATAGGGAAATCTACCTCACCCCAGATGAATGAAAAAAAAACTAAGGCTGTTCTAGAAGAGAACTTGAAGGCTAGAAAGATCTGTTCCTTAAACTTTCTATAAGCATCCTCTTTCTTCTTTGTAAAGAAAAAGGATAGAGGACTTCATCCAGATCAAGACTATATATATCTCAATGAATATATCATCTGAGATGCCTATCCACTCCCTCTCATCTTGGATCTCATTGACAAGCTCAGAGAAGCAAAAGTCTTCACCAAGTTCTACATTTAATGAAGATACAACAATATCCAGATAAAGGATGGCCACCAATGGAAAGTAGCTTTTAATACCCACAAGGCATTTGATTTCTGAAAGCAACCACTAGTGCAAGCTAGGTCACTTCAACAAGACAAACTATAGGATGGGGACTGTATAGGCTAGGAGGAATCTAACCAGAACAGACTAAGGTCTGCTGGTCATTGTATTGCAATATATATACTCTGTCAACATGCACACAGACCACTGTAGAGCCAGTACTATTACAATAAGGATTACTAATGTAAACTATGTATGGCTATAGTGTTTCCACATTCATGAGAGAGTTCCCATACATGCATAAGGCATATGTTATGATGTCATGTTCTGGGCCTATGATGTTCCTACATGTGGTCTATAGTCATGTGCTGTCACATGATGTGTCATGTAATGAATATCAAGTCATGTGATCAAGAAAATAGCTATTGTAAGAGAAAATTATGGGAGTTTAATGAGGGTCATAACATTACCCCTTTTCTATGGCAGAGATTCCAGATCTGCAAAGGACCAAGTTGGAAATGAGGGCAGAGTACAATGTCCCAAGGTAAAGTTTACAAGGGAGTACTGAAAACTGTGTCAAACAGTTTGTGTGTCATTTTCAATTTCCAAGGTGCTGAAGGGTTAAGGTGATGGAAATCTACAATTGCTTTTATAGCCAACCTTTTAAGGTTGCTTGCTGATTCCCAGGTACAATCACTTTTGTCATATCCTTTCCAGTGAATGAGGTACTGGAATCCTCGGCCTATAGGTCTACTATTGATGATATACTCAACTTCATATTCATTGTCACCTTTATCATTTACCAATACTAGACCAGGGTGAATGACTGGCTGTTCATCGAGTGGTTCTATATACAGTTTAACATGAGATACATTGACAATGTCATATGCTTGGTTTGATTTGGGGAGCAATAGTTTGATGGCATTGTTGTACACATCTATGACCTGGTAGGGTCCTATCCATTTTTCAGTTAACTTCCAGGCTGGTCAATCCAATAATGTTAAGTGTTTGGTCAAAAAAAGTACAAGATCACTGATCTTATAATTAGGGGCAGGTTTTCTATGTTTGTCAGCCTGCTGGCAGCTGATTCGATGTTTTTATATGTACGCATCTATTGCATGATTTACAGTAATTGATGACATCTTGTTTGGCTCCTGGCCAACTATAGTACCAAGTGACAAAGTCAAGTGTCTTTTTGGCTCCTTTATGTCCAAAAAAGAGGTGATCATGGAATTGGGTAATTACCCCCCTTCTAAGCTTGGTTGGCATCCAGATCTTATCTTGGTAGTGCCATAATCCTTCATGGAGAATTGTCCCATCAGGGGCTTTCAACCCTAAATGTGCTATTTTGATTCTGTTGAAGAGTTCAATCTCTTTGAGAGATCTAATATGGTATGTGGGTATTATGACTGTGTCTTTGTTGTTGTCTTCTATTCTGATCATATGATCTTCTCATCTAGAGAGGGCATCAGCTTTTCCCATGGATGTTCCTGGTTTGTTGA
This sequence comes from Garcileccinum viscosum, assembly GCA_038090455.1. NCBI lineage: Eukaryota > Fungi > Basidiomycota > Agaricomycetes > Boletales > Boletaceae > Garcileccinum > Garcileccinum viscosum. The sequence goes on from JBBPMT010000204.1 coordinate 17,715, forward strand.
CCAAAATGTAATTGAAGCGGGATAAATATTGTGCCCATCAGGCTTGGCACCCATTTAAGTCTTGCGACTTCATGAAGTATTGTAAATTCTGATGATCTGTCCATATTTTGAATTGGTAATGGGCACCTTCTAGATGATGTCTCCATTGTTTGAGGGTGAGAATAATGGCCAGCATTTCTTTGTCAGCTATTGTATAATTTCATTGTTCTGGTGTCATGGAGTGTGACATAAACAATACTGGATGCCATTTGTCATCTATTTTGGTAGATAGAATGGTGCCTACTGTGAAGTCTGATGCATCACATTCTACCCTATAAGGTGTAGTGTCATCTAGGTAAGCCAGTAATGGTGCTGATGTAAATGCCTTTTTGAGTGTATCAAATGCTTCTTGTTGTGCTGCTTCCCATTTCCAGGGTTGATCTTTCTTGGTTAGATCATGCAATGGTCAGGCTATTAAACTATAATTGTTGATGAACCTTTGGTAAAAGTTCACAAAGCCTAGGAAGCTTTGAACTCCTTTGACTGTGATAGGCATGGGCCAATCCATAACCCCTTTTACTTTCTCATGGTTTATTGATATGCCATGTTTACTGACATCCATTCCTAGCATATCCACCTGGGATACTCTGAAGAAGCATTTCTTGGGTTTGATGAATAGGTCATTTTCATGAAGTCTCTGTAAAATTTTTCTCATGGTCTCTATGTGTCATTTCCTATCATTGTGTTTTGAGAATATTAACAAGTTGTCTAAGTATATGATGACATAGTCATCCATGTCTGCAAAGATTTTGTTCATCATTTGCTGGAATGTGGCCAGGCTATTGCACATTCTGAAATACATAACAAGGGATTTGTAAGCCCCAAGATGGCAGATAAAGGCTCCTTTCCATTTATTGCCTTTCTTGATTCACATGTTGTTGTATCTCCATCAGAGATCCATTTTCGTAAAGGTCTTAGATCCTTTTAGTTTATCTATGATTTGCAAGATCAAGGGTAGAGAGTAGTTATTTTTGATGGTTCCCTTATTCAGATATCTGTAATCCATGACCATGCACTTCTTGCCATCCTTTTTAGGGATGAAGAATACTGGGGATGTTTGTGGCAATTTGGAGGGTCTGATATACCCTTTCAATAATTGGTTGTCCATGAATGCTTTGACTTCATCCTGTTCCTGAGGGAAGAGTTTAATCAATTGATCCTTTTTGGGAATGAAATTGGGCTTCAGATCTACTGCGTGGTCCCACAGTTTTCATTCTGGCATTCTCTTGCTTGCCTTCTTGGAGAAGATGTCTATAAAATTATGATATTCTGATGGTATGAGTTTCTTGGCTTCTTCTGCATCCAAGGGTGCATATTTTCCATCATTGGCTCTGCTGATATGGCTGCCATATGCTTGTTCATGTGATTCCATCCTATTTACATAACTGTAATGTAATGCTGCACAGAAAGTTGGGCAGCGGTCCATAGTGATGGTGCCCTTTATCCAATCAATGAAGGGGTTGTGGTCATATAGCCATGTGTAACCTAGGATCATGTGATTCTTTCCTAAATTGGTGATGTCCACAGTTACTTTCTCACAGTGTCATATGTAGTCTATGATGATGGTTGCAGTATAGGCTATTCTGCCTGCAAAGTTTATGGTACCATCTACATTGTATACTGATACAACTTGTTTGAGTGGTTGCAAAGGGATTCAGTTTGCCTTTGCCCATGTAGTGTCTATAAATATACCAGTGGCACTGCTGTCTAGCAGGGCTTGGACTTCTGTTTTTTGGCTTTTTGTGATTATATTAATTTTTACAAATAGTTCTCTGAGTGGCTTGAGTATGTGCATTTATTTCTTGGTCAGGTTCAGAGAGGAACTATTTTTATTTTTGAAAATAGAATCAAGTGTCACTTCTTGGTGACCATGCTCTTTTTTGGAGTTTGCTGTTTCGGTTAATGAATAACTATATATGGAATCAGAATTGCTATCTAAATTACATTTGCTATCGAGGTCAGAAAAGGAATTGGAAGTAGGTAAAAGAAATGGATGAGCATTATCTTAGCATTGCATCCTCGATCAAGATGGGACTAAAGAAAAGAAATCAGGTGAAGAACTATGTATGTATCTCATATCGTTTGATACACTATCCGATGTGTCCAAGCTTACTCTTTTCCCTGGTGAGCTTCTAAGTCCTTGAAGTAGGCCCTTGTGGCCTCTAAATCCATATCATGTATTGCTGCTTGCCAGTTGACCTGTTCTGCAGCTCATGAGAGGGTTGCAAGGGGTTGTTATTCAGAATCTTGATTTGTTGATGCAGTTCCTTCTGTGCTTCAAATATTCTTCAACTTGAATTTTGAGCACTCCTTACAGTGCCCACCTTGCCTGAACCCACACTCAGCACAAGCCATACTCTTGGCTTTACAGTCTTGTGCTAAGTGGCCTTTTTTGCCACAATTGTAGCAGCCTCAGAAAGATCAGCTGATTTCTTCCTGATTGTCAGAGCAGACAACATCTATGTCCATTGCATTGGGATCCCTTCAGACCCAGGTACCATTGAATCTGGATTCAAATGCTTTGATTGCATTGGCATAGTCTTGTACCTTCATTACAAACTCATATAGGGTCATAGGGTGCTCTTTCTGCATATACATATGCTTTATTATGTCCTGTCAGATGCCCTGTTTGAGGAGCATGATCCCCATTGATTTGGTACATTCAACCTGATCATACAAGGCTAGCCATTGTGTGAGAAAGACTTGTGTCCTCTCATTTTGATACTGCTTCCTAGCCATCAGTTTTTTGGTGGCTATTTTTGTTTTGTTTCTGATTCTGAATCAGCTAGAAAGTAGTTTTTCCAGATCTTTCCATGGTAATCATGGTACTGTACATTGGCATCATGGTGCTTTTTATTTTGGTTTGTGCCCAAGTGCCAGCACTATTTTTGTCCTTTTCTTCATTGGATCCAATGCATGAGAGAATGGCTAAGTTCCAATTTTTCTCACCATTTATTTTGTGTTTCCCAAACATGTTTAGATTCATCTCTCTGTATACCAACATCTTGGTCCACCATTCATCAAATTTCCCATAAGACCCATTATACATCCCTGGGTCTTTGACTACTTCTGCTTTCTTGCTTTCTTCTTGTCCTTCTGACAGCAGGAATGTGTTTCCATGGTCCTCTTGGTCTTGGTCAATCAGGTCCCACAGCTCTTTGTTCTCTTGCTCTGTTTTTTTGAGTTAGAGCATCATTTTTGAGAGCTGCTCAGTTAGCAAGGCAAGTTGATTGGCAAGTAGGGCACCTGGATTGGGCCATGAGTTGTGGAGATGGATGCAGGATGCAGTCACAGTCAGGGTGTTGCTGCTGCTGGAGCTAGGATGGTCCAGTGGTGATGGGGGGCAATCGAATAATCCCAACATGGTTGATGCATGAGAATTCTATTTGGCTTTAGTAGAAGTCAGTGGTGTCTTCTTTGAGAATGGGTATTTGGTCAAGATGGTGCTGCAAAAATTTGTGTTGCAGCCAATCAGGAAAGTCAGGGGCGAATTTGATTGCATAAGGGGCATCCTGTACTATTGTGTCATTGGAATCAAAGTCTTCATCAATTGAGAGGCATTCAGAGATGTCTGAGGAGATGGCTATGTAATTTTTGTTTTGAAGAGCATGCCAATCGTCACTGTATATGTCGCTAAAGTCCATAAATCTATGAAGAAAAACTCATATGCATCACAGTTGCACACTAACTCCACGATTGTTAATGGTGAGGGGAGGAACTGGAGATGTGAGGTTTGCATGGTTGTCTCTGCTGTGCTGACCCAATATGCACTAAAGAATTGATTCTTATTTTTCCACAGTCAGAAGGGTCCTCTTGAATGAGGTCTACCCTGACAAAGCAAATGGAATCAACACTGGATGAGCATATAAATGCAATGGAGAGTTGGTTGCAGTCTAACTATGGTAATGGAATAACTGCCTGCTATTTCAGGAGAGCCTTATTGCTGGCTATCATGAGTTCTCCCTTAAGTCTGGGATCTGACTATGCAATTGAGGTAAAGAGTAAAAGTGGGGGTGACACAATACTGGTGTCGAAGTGAGGTAGTGAGGAAGGAGTCTGTTCTTATGAAAGCAACCACTAGCACAAGCTAGGTCACTTTGACAAGACAAACTATAGGATGGGAACTGTATAGGCTAGGGGGAATCTAACCAGAATAGACTAAGGTCTGCTGGTCATTGTATTGCAATATATGTACTCTGTCAACATGTGCATGGACTACTGTAGGGCTAGTACTATTATGATAAGGATTACTAATGTAAACTATGTATGGCTATAGTGTTCCCACATTTATGAGAGAGTTCCCATACAGTAAGGTGCAAAACTGTTGCAATGCCTAACCACAAACTGGGGCGCGAAGCGCCCCGCAATCACCTGTGGGAATTTCACTTCGCTTTGGTGAGAACAAATAAAGAGCAAACCCTTGGCTACAACATTGCCTCCTGGGTCATGT
>JBBPMT010000206.1:0-22122 GCA_038090455.1 Garcileccinum viscosum
GTGACAGTATGTGCATACTTCCATTCTTTTCTGATAGGTAGTTAGTCAACTCAAGCTATCCACAAAGAGGATAACTTGAACTTACAGATGGTCTGTGCTATTTTAACATATGCGACACAGATAAGTATGTCAATAGGGATACTATCCCTGACATTATCAAGATCTTCAGTAGCTTCTGAGTTATTCTGACCTGTTGTGGCATCACCAGCATTGGTGTTATGATTATTTCTTTGATTTATGCTTGGTCCATTGGCTTGTACTACATAGATGTAGGTTTTAGCAGTGAAAAAGAGTACTACAATAATACAAATCTAATGTTTGCATCACAAATGATATGCATGAACCTTTGAGCATCTTTCATGTCTGAAAGTCAGTATGACATTGAGTGAGCTTATCTAGTCACTGATTGGTTAGTAACATTTGCCCGAGTGCATTGTGCTGATTGGAATCCCAGTAGGGTTCTTTCATGGCCTTAATATGCTTGGATTCAGTAATTTATGAGCACAAACCATTCAGAGCACCAAAAAGGTATATCATATCAGGGTAATGCTTCATGGAGTGCTGTTTAGCCAGTGAAAATGTGGTCTTAACATTGCTGAAAATATTCCAGTAGTGATGAAAGTGCTTGAGAAACTCTTGAATCATGGTAAGTATAGTGTCTGTAATGACATTCCATCTGACAAGATAACAAAACTCGAGACAGGCATGGAATATCTGGACCACATCCTGGAGGACATGATCTTTGATAGCAGGTAAATAAACCTGTGAATTCAAAATCAGTACATTTCATAGCATTACTTGTCCTACTTACTTTCATTAGGGCCTTTGAGTCATCACCTGTCCACTACTTAAAGTGATGGCCCTGTGGAAAATGCTGCAGTCCAGAAAAGGAAGCAATAGCAGCAATTCTGAGGATATGTCAGTGGGTTAGTTCACATGAAATACTGCCATAATTTCATGCCTTTGGTTGATGTTGTCAAGGATGGCATCTGCTTCTGTACCATGGATGAATTTAATGTAGTCTTCAACTCAATAAACAAGGTGATTCTTGGATGCTTCTTTGATAATTTGATGAAAGAGATCTGGTGAGATCAGTTCATAAATGTTGGCACATGGAAAGTCATTCATGAATAGCTACATAAAATGTCCAATAACAATCAATACATACATAGCTGGAAATATTTACCATCAATTGTCCAACTATGCTGTATTAATCCCACAGTTGTGCCAATGAAAACACACCAGCTTGAACTAATGTTTCTTTGTGATCACGATGCCAGTAAGTGCTTCTGTGTCAAGCTCTTTTCTCAATGACATGCATCTATTTATCCATTAATAGAACTATAAAATACATTGAATATAAACTCACTTTGGGCACCAACCACAGACAATGCATGTTAATGTGACCTGTTCTTCATAATCAGCTATGTAGGGCCCAAGACCATATATAACTCTTCTGAAATGACCATCCCCAAAGTGTAAGATCTTGGGAATAGTCATTCCTGGCTCCAGCAACTGCAAAATTGCCACCAATGAGGAGTGATAAAGTTGGTGACAAATGATTCAGAATTTACTTGTCTTTGCCTGCATTTTGGTTGCTGAAGCTTGACTATAAACCAGAATTTACAAATAAAAATACACATACTTACTCTTTGGCATGGCTAAAAAGCCTATTAGTACCAGTGCATTCTTGTGTGCATGATGTAGCCTGTTGGAAACATTACTAATGGACATGTAAAGGAGATAGAAATTGTTCTATTCTATAGTGACAGAAACTGTTGTCTTGTCACTCCCAAAAATAATTGGTATGAATACAAAGCCATGGGTGCAAGTATCTTATGCAATAATGTCCTGCATGTACTTTCAATACAATAAGCTTTGATAGAAATAACACTTACTGCTTGATTCCATGCCCAATCTCCTGACATGAAATCACACCAACACCACTCATTGGTGTCTGTAATATATTCATGATACAGACCATAGTCCAGTTTGGCAGTGAAGTCTGGATTTGTAACTAAGTTGTGCATGACTTCATACAGGTCATGATAATAGACTTGGTATGTATTGTCCATCCATGGAGATGCATCTGAAGGGGAGCAGGTACTAGTATACTGAACCATAAAATTCCTCCACTGGATGTTGCATAACTTGATGTCATTAATAGTCTTGTACATATCTTTGTGAATATTATACAGGGTATCTGCACCAGACCAAAGCAAAGATGCAGCCCATATGTCCAGAATTAAGTCTATTTGAGATGCTCGCATTTGTGAGCATGAATAAAGAAAGTCAGTGAGTTCAAACTTGAGCTGACTATGAAAAGAATCCCAGTTGTCCTTTGATTTCAGATGAGTCTGGTATGAAGGGGTACCAGAAGGAAGGAAATTGCCTGCCTGATCACAGTAACAGCCTATAATGATCTATAAATCTAGGACAGATATGATCAGGACTGCACAATAGGTGTACCATTGAGTAATGGGTGGTAGTTTTGAAACAGTTGGTCATTTTGATTGACAAATACATTGTGCTTGTCTTGCACTGGTGGGGAAGAGCACACCACAGGGGAATCAGGATGAAGTGAGGGAGGTCCATCAGAATCCCCAAAGGCTTGATTCTGCAGCAAGCAAGGACTCAAGGAGTGAGCAAGGACCAGATGGACAGCATTGGTATGCTGTGTTAGGCCAGACTTGGTTTTGAACCACTATGGACACTTTAAACATGCATAGCTTGCATACTTTGTTTGAGGGAAGTTGGAGGCATAAGTGAGGCAAGCTATTTGGCAGGAGAATTAGCTTGAATACAGCAGAGTGTACAATGACCCAAACAAACCCTCAGCAACACTCCAATATTTCTCATGCCACTTGCAAATTTCTACCTCAACTACAAATGTCCACCACAACCCCTGCACTGATGTCCACACAAAGGACATGTTCATCAAATGTTGACAAGTACCTGGGCTTACCAGATACACTGAAGGAGAAATGCACCTCAGCCAAGAAATGAGTTAATGACCAACAGCTTGTGGACTCCTGTGCTGCAAAAGAGGCAGCCATAGAGTGGGTCATTGAACAGGTTGGGAACATGAAGAGTAAGATGGAGACTGACCAAGCTGCACCCACTGCACCCACAAAGCCAGTGCATTCAAAGCCCAGGCAATACTAAGGCTGTTACACTTGGCCCTAGTAGAGATGAGTGCAGCCTCAAGAGAAAATGAAAAGGGAGTTGGAGACAAAGGAGCCCTGAGATGGTGAGGTCAGCAAAGCCCTTGAGGGTCAAGGGATCAGAGGGGCTTCATGGTGAGGTTGAGGGTCACACAATTAACACTCAAGCATTAAGACAGCTACTAGGTCATACAAGCATATAGGAGAAGCATCCACTCAGAAGTAGGACAAGGACTACTAGAGCAGTTGAACACTAATTGTATTCTGAGAGGTATCTAGATGGATACTCAAGGAGGTCAAGGTTAAAGAAAAAGAATTTGCCTGTTGAAGGCATTTAATTAGGAGAAAAATAGACTAAGAGTAGAATAGTGATTGGCTAGAAAAGTGGTACCATAAAACAATAAGGGATAATGGAAAAGGTAGTAGTCAGCAACAAAGAAAGGGTGTGAAGGTTGTGACTATACTGGTACAAGAAAGGCAGAACATGATTCCAAGAAATAAAAAAGTGAAAGGAAGATAAGAAAATAGATAGGGGTCTGCAGCAACTATAACATTACCCCCTTAATAAGATGGAAACTATCATGTTTACTATCAAAGATCCCTACACTTCCTAGTGGGAGATCCTGTCATGTTGTTAACCACTACATCATCATAGTCAAATGAATCTTCCTTGCTGGACCATGCCCTGGCATGGCATTCTTTCCAAACCTTGAGGCCTTTTTCTGTTTGATATCCCTAGTTGTCATCCTCTTGCAAGTTAGAGGGGAGGTGGAGAGAAAGAGGTTGGTAGGACTGTTGGGAAAGGTGGAGGTGATGGAAAAGGCTCTTGATCAATGAGGGGAGGGTTGACATGGGTAGTACTGAAATAGGTGGAATAGATAGCAGCTGGGACAGCAGACTTTTGGGTGTCCAGGGGCAGTGACCAGACAAAGGGAGTATGGGTACTATAGATAGTTAACTCACTTGTGGCCCTATTGCCTGCACTTGAAGTAGATAAAGGATGGATCTACTTGCTCCACAGTGAGAATAACATCTCCTTCTTTCAGGACCTCTTGACTGCATTTCTGGGCATATTCTTCATTGACTTGTTGAAGGTAACATTCTTCTTTGAATTCCAAAGGGGAGGAGCTCACAGAGGGGATTGATGGTACATCTAGATTGTCAAAGAGGCAGTCAATGAGAGAGCAAGGAGGGGGTGCAAGAAAGGAGTCTTCTTGGGAATCCTCAATCACATTGGCAAAGTAGTCAATGATGGCAACTTGTTTGGGGGGGAAAAGAGGGCTCTCAGCATCTCTTTCAGTAGGGATGGCATTCCTGCCAAGGATGGAGTCCACTTGATAAAAAACATCAATCATTTTTAGTTGCTCCATGAGGATGAGAAGTGATATGGTTTGGATTGAGGCTATTTCCTTAACAAGGATAAGGAGGAGGTTAATAGATGGGTTGGGGGAGGGGGCAACTTTCTAGATCACTTGGGAGAAGTTTTTAAGGTGCAAGGTTTGGTGGTAGGCCTGTCTAGCTAGGAAGAGGAGAGAACTCATTTGGAGGAGGAATTCTAGGGTAGTAGTGCCATGCAAGTCATGCATGTGGAGGTTAATGAAATGGAGGTTTTCCTTCTCTGAGAAGTCTTGGAGATGGTGGGAATAGGTGATTTTGAATGTGGTTTCAAGGCAGGTGGGGCAGGACATGGTGGTTAGTGATGAAGGGGCTTTTGAGGCATAAATGGAGAGGTGAGTCTTTTTATAGATTTTGAGAATTGTTTTGGTGTTTTTCAATCCTTTCTCAGGGACCCAGAAGTCTTCTTTGGCTGAGTACCCCTTACTAGGAATTGCCACTTCTGTGGCATTCTCTTGTGTTGGATGATCTTCTTGATTTCATACTCTTCTTTCCTATTTATCAAGTCAGGTGGTGGCAAAGGGAAATTGGAGCTGTAAACCTTGTTCTCATGGTAAGGGGAGAGTAGGAAGGTATGAAACATGGGATGAATATGCTAGGTTTTCAGGAGGTAAAGTTTATAGATGACTGGAGATAGGACTTTGATTATGATGAAGGGTCCTTCTTACTTGACAGCAAGTTTATGTGAAGTGAAGAAGCATCTTAGATTTCTGGCTTCAGCCAGACATTGTCTCCCTTTTCAAAGAGCTTAAAGGGCTTGAAGGAGCATGCCTTCATAACTTGCCTGGCTAGTTTATGGGCAGCAAGGGCTTTATCCCTGGCAATGAGGAGAGAGGAGAGTCTTGTTTCAATGGCAGGAATGTTTGATTCTGTAATAATGCTTGAGAATGAGCAGGGTTTATATCCCATCATAAGAAAGAAGGGGAATTTGTTGTTGATGGAATGAGGGTAGTGATTGTGGATGAATTCAGTATGGAGAATGTGTTCAGCCCAGTTGGTGGGGTTATTATGGCAATAGATGTGAAGGTAGGTTTTGACTTCTTGATTGACTTGTTTTGTTTCTCCATCAGTCTGAGGATGGTAGGCAGTGGAGAGGGAGAAAGGGTGTAGCTAATAAATCTGGCTAGTTCTTTAACAAAGGCAGATGTGAATTGACAACCTCTGTCAGAGATAATTTTGTCATATAGTCCAAAATGAATATAGACCTTGTGGAAGAAAAAGTTGGCAATGCCTTTTGCTATCACCAATTTCTGGATAGGGCAAAGAATCACCCCCTTAGTAAGACCATGGTTGACCATGACCAAGAGAGAATCAAAGCTGTTAGACAGGAGGAGGTCAGTAATGAGGTCACAAGAGATTTGTTAAAAGGGTTGAGAGCAAGCAGATTTGATGGAAAAGAATGGAGGGGTGGTAGGATGTGTGTTCACCTTGTTTTGTTGGCAGGCAGCACACCCTTCAATATATTTTTGGATGAATTGAGCCATGCCATGCCAACAAATCTCAAAGGTAACAAGCTGGCATGTTTTGAGGTAGCCAGAGTGACCTGCAGATTGGTGGTCATAGAAGCAATCAACAATGGATTGGTGGAGGTTGAGATCAGTTTGGACATAGACCTATCCATGGTAGATAAGGTTTCCTGCATCATACTTCCAGTCTGAAAGGTGAGATCAGAACTTGGGGGGAAGTTCACCTTCAAGGGCATGAAGGGAGTTGAGGACAAGCAGATCAGATGCTGAGGAAGCAGCAATCTTATCTGAAATGGCAGTGTTGATGAGATTAACAAAGAGGGAGGGGGGCAGGAGGGTGACATTTTCATTTTCATTGTCTTCTGCTGGAATAAGATTAGGTTGTTGAAAGAGGGTGTCAGGGTGGGTGAGTTATTTGCCAGGCATATAGGTGAGTTTCAGATCATAATCTGAGAGGTCTAGAAGCCATCTGGCCTGTTGACAATTGAGTGTTTTGGATTGCTGGAAGTAGGTAAGGTTCTTGTGGTCTATAAAGACCTGGATAGGGAATGGGGATCTGTAAAGATATTACTTCCAGGACTTGAGGATGCAGATGACAGATAAGAGTTTCCTGTCATAGATGTCATAGTGTTGTTCTGCTGGGGAGAAGGATTGGGAGGGATAAGAACATGGGTTCTAGTCACCATTGGGGTTGGTTTGGAGGAGGATTTCTCCTGAGATGTACTTGGAGGCATAAGTGGCAATGGCAAATGGTCTAGAGAGGTTAGGAAGAGAGAGGATGGGCTATGAGAGGAAGGCCCCTTTGAGGGTGTCAAAGATGGTTTGGCAGCTGGTGGACCGGTCTCAGGGTTGGGTCTTTTCAGTGAGGTCAATGAGAGGTTGAGCAATGTTGGAGTAGTTGGAGATAAACCATTAGTCGAAATTGGCAAATCCTAGAAAAGATTTAATGTCTCAGAGCTTGGAGGGGACTGGCCAGTCAGCTATGCCAGTGAGTTTGACAGGGTCCATGGCTAGTTGTCCTAGTTTGATGATCATGCCAAGGTATTCCATTTCAGAAGAGGCAAAATTACATTTCTCCAGTTTGAGGTAGAGGTCAAGTTCCATCATCCTTTGGAGGATGTGCTTGATGCAATCCTCATGGGTAACTTTGTTGAGGGAGAAGATGAGAAGGTCATCCATGTAGATCACTAACCACCCTTCTGCAATGAGGTCTTGAAAGGAGTTGTTCATAAACTGTTGGAAGGTAGCTGGTGAGTTGGTGAGTTTGAAGAACATGACTGTGGGTTCAATGAGGCCCTTGTGGGTATTGAAAGCTGCTTTCCACTGGTGGCTGTCCTTGATTTGGACATTGTTGTATCTCCATTGAATGTTCAACTTGATGAAGACCCTAGCTCCCCTGAGTTTGTTGATGAGGTCAGAGATAAGGGGAAGGGGGTAGGTATTCCAAATGGTGTGTTCATTGAGGTACCTGTAATCCTGGTATGGGCAAAGTCCTCCATCCTTTTTCTTTACAAAAAAAAGGGAGATGCTTGCAGGGAGTTCAAGAGTCAGATCTTTCCAGCTTTGAGGTTTTCTTCTAGGAAGGCTTCAGTTGCCTCTTGTTCCTCAGGGGTGAGGGGATAGATCTTTCCTATTTTTGGAGTGAAGGACTCATCAAGGTTGATTTCATGGTCATAGAGTTGAGATGGGGGAAGGTGGTCAGCAATTTCTTTGGTGAATACTAAAGAGTATGCCACATATTCAGGAAGGAGGATAACTTTTGGTTTGGCTTTATTAGCCTGGATTGCAAGTTTAGTGGCAGTGGTGAAGGCTTTGATGATGGATGAGGTGATCTGGGCAAAGCATTGTCCACATTTGAGGACCCTATTGATTAGGTAGTAAGTCTTTGCTTGAGTAGAAAAGCAATGTCTAACCCAGTTATTGAAGTAGTCATATAGTTTTTCATTGAAAATGGGGTTAGTGTTGATGTGTTGAACAGATTTGGAAATGGGGGGTGGGAGGCATAGTTTAGCTGAGTATTGGAGGTGGTCATTGTTACAACCCTAGTATGAAATCTAACGTTTCCTTTCATCAATAGTATTTTTCATGATTACGTGACTTGATATTCATCACATAACCTTATCATTTATCTATGACATCATAGGGCTAAACCACAATATGTACACCTCATATATGGGACCCACGACTGTGTGAATACTATAACCATATATAGTTTACCTTACCAATACTTATCATAATAGTATCAGCCCTATAGTGGTCTGTGTACATGTATCAGTAGTATATATATTGTGAATGCATGACCAGCAAACCTTAGTCTGTTCTGGTTAGTTCCCTAGCTAGCTTATATGGATTTTCCTTCATAGTTTGTGATTATCAAGGTGACCTAGTGCTTTGCTACTGGTTGCTATAAAAACAGACTCTCTTCTGTTACTTCACCTCACCAGCACCATTATGTGCCACTACTATCCACTCTTACTCTTTCATTATCATACATAGTTGATAGCTAGACTTAAGGCTCTGGCTAAAACAGCAGCCGGTTACACCATTACCATAGAAGGACTCTGGTCTTCTCTCTACTGCATCCATATGCTTATCCGGTGTTGTCCTTGGTTTGTCTTGTCAGGATAGATCACACTCCAGTGAACCCTTCTAACCACCAAGAAATAAGGATCAATCTCTTAGTCCATATTGGGTCAGGACAGCAGAGCTAATACCATGCAAACAGCAGCATTGTGAGCTTCTACTATGAAACTTGTAGCCTTAGTGAGCTAAATCATCAGCCATGGCCAGGCAGAACCCAGTTCCCCCCCTCATATCTGACACTCAGGAGTTATTGTCTGACCACAATAGAAAAGAGTTTTACTTTACAGATATTTTATGGACATTTCAGACCTCTATGATGATGATTGATATACCCTAAAAAATAAGAACTATATTGCCATCTCCTCCAACATCTCCAAATGCCTCCCCATTGACAAGGACTTTGACCCAAACAACACCATTATATATGATGCCCTGTACACAATAGAATTCACACCAGACTTCTCTGATTGGCTCCAATATGAATTTTTGGAGCACTGCCTCAAAGAAGCCCTTGTACTAATTGACAATGTTACTGACTTCTACCAATCCCACATCAAATTCAACTACAATGTCCAGCAGCCATCTATTTGATGTTCCCTCTCCCCTAGACACTCTGACAACATCTGCAATGTCTCTTCATGGCTTGAGGCGAGATCCTGCTACATCACTCACAGATCAACTAGAGTTGCTGACCAAAAACCTGTCCACTATCATGGTCAAGCTGGAAGCAGCAGAAGCACAAGGTGATGACCTCCAAAACCAATTGAACCAAAAAAGGCAAGAATGGTCTGAGAAGGCAAATGCAGCAGCAACAACCAATGAGACATTGAAAAAGGCAGAAGTAGTAAAAGACCCTGGAATATTTGACAGGTCATATGCCAAATTTGACAAATGGTGGATGAAAATGCTGGTATTTAGAGAAACAAATCTTAGTTTGTTTGGGAAATCCAAAATAAATGGCAAGAAGAACTGGAACCTCATTATCTTCTTGAGAATAGGCACAGATGGAGACAAAGACAAAAACAGTGCTAGCACATGGGTGTGAACTAAAATCAAACAGTGCCAAGATCTCAATGTCCCTTGGCTCTAATGGAAGGAGCTTGAGAAGCTGCTGGCACAACATTTCTGAATAGAAAACAAAAAAGAAATTGCAATGAAGAAGTTAATGGCATGGAAGCAATACTGCAACAAACACACACAAGTCTACCTAACATGGTGGCTTGCATTATATGACCAGGCCAAATGCACCAAGGCCATGAGAATTGTCTTGTTGGAACAAGGAGTCCAACAAAACATCATCAAACATATGTATATGCAGGAAAAGCATTCTGCCAAGCTCTATGACTTCATTATGCAAGTCCAAACATATGCCAATGCTCTCAAGTCATTCAAGTCAAGATTTAATAGAACTCACTGTTCCAATAGAGACGTGAATGCCATGGACGTTGACACCATCAATTTCAACAACCGAGAAGTTAACTGTGCTTCTCAGCGCTGTTTCAACTGTGGTAAAAAAGGGCACATGGCCCATGATTGCAAAGCTAAGAGCATAGCCTATGCAGAATATGGGTTGAGATGAGGTAGATACAAAAAAGAGTGCTCAAAATTCAAATTGAAGTAAGTATGTGCCACAGAAGAAACTGCACAAACAAACCAAAACACTATACCTCCCCTTTGCCCTCTTGCAATACTCTCTTGACCTGCTGGACAGGTCAACTAGGAAGCTGCCATTTGTGGCATGTCTCTTGAGGCTGCAAGAGCCTACTTCTGGGACCTTGAGTCTACCCAGGGAAATGAGTAAGCTTGGACATGTTGAGTAGTATACCAAGCAACACAGACCCTAGCTATGTAAATAGTTCTTCCCCTAACTTTTTTCATTTAGTTCCAACTCAATTGAGGGTGCAATGCCAAGATAGTGCTTACCTGTTTTCTTTACCTACCTCAAATAGTTTTTCTGATCTTGATTCTAATATATCTTTAGATAGTAATAGTTCTTTTTTTTCATCTCTGTCATCTTGATGTGGTAGCCTACCAGATGACATAACCAAAACAGCAAACTCTGAACAGGAGTGTGGTCACTGGGAAGTGATGCTTAATTCTGTTTTTACAAAAAATAAAAATAGTTCCCCTCTGAACTTGACAGAGAAACAAGTGCATACTCTCAAGCAACTCCATGAGCTATTCACAAAAATCAATATAATTACAACAAACCAAAAAACAGAAGTCAATACTCTGCTAGATAGTGGCACAACTGGCATCTTTATCAATAGTGCATGGGCAAAAGCAAAAAGAATCTCCTTGCAACCCCTCAAAAATGTTATATCAGTCTATAACATAGATGGAACCATCAGCTCAGCTGGTGGCATAGCATACACCACCACCATGATCATAGATTATCAGGGACATCATGAGAAAATTATTGCTGATGTCACCAATCTCAAGAAGAACCACATGATCCTTGGATACATGTGGCTGTGAGATCACAATCTCTTCATTGATTGGATACTAGGATTGGTGATCATGAATTGCTGCCCAAAATCATGTGTGGCCCTTCAACATAGCTACTTTAATTGGGTAGAATCCCATAAGATAAACTATAGTTACCATGTTGAAAATACATATCTGCTGACATGGAAGAAGCTAAGAAGCTTGTACCAGAACCTTACCATGAGTTCATAGACATCTTCTCAAAAAAGGCAAGCAAGTGAATGCCAGAATGCAAACTCTGGGACCATGCAGTAGATCTCCAGCCTGATTTCATGCCAAAAAAGGGTTGATTGATCAAGTTATCTCCTCAAGAACAGGACAAAGTCAAGGCTTTCATGGACAACCAGCTATTGAAATGGTATATCAGGCCCTCTAAATCACTACAGACATCACTTGTCTTTTTTATACCAAAAAAGAATGGAAAGAAATGCATGGTCATGGACTATAGATATTTAAATGAGGGAACCATCAAAAATAACTACCCTCTACCCTTGATTTTGCAAATCATATACAAACTGAAAAGATCTAAGATCTTTATGAAAATGGACCTTTGTTGGGGCTACAACAACATGTGAATCAAGGAAGGCAATGAATGGAAAGGAGCCTTCATCTGTCACCTAGGGGCTTATGAACCCCTCATTATGTATTTTGGCATGTGCAATAGCCTTGCCACATTCCAGCAAATAATGTATGAAATCTTTGCTGACATAGATAATTGCATCATCATCTACCTCAACAATCTGCTGATCTTCTCAGAGTACAATGACATGGCAAAACATCAGAAACTGGTCAGGAAAGTCTTAAAGAAACTCCACAACAATGACCTCTTCATAAAGCCTCAGAAGTGCTTCTTTGGCATCAAACAGGTAGACATGCTGGGCATGGATATATCAGAACATGGTGTCTCAATAAACCATGAGAAAGTCAAAGGCATACAAGATTGGCCAGTTCCAACCATGATTAAAGAAGTCTGCAGCTTTTTCAGACTAGCCAACTTCTATTGCCACTTCATAGACAATTATAGCCTAGTTGCTTGACCTCTCCATGATCTCACTAAGAAAGATCAACCTTGGATCTGGAGAGAAGCCCAACAGAATATGTTTGACATGCTAAGTGAAAATTCACATCAGCACCAGTACTGGCATATCCAGATGATACAACCCCATATAAAGTTGAATGCAATGCATTAGACATCATCATAGATGCTGTCCTTTTGACTAAAATAGAAGACAAATGGCACCCCATGTTATATATGTCTCACTCAAAGACTCCTGAAAGCAACTACTAGTGGATGCTAGGTCACCTCAATAAGACAAACACTGAAGGGGGATCTGTATAGACTAGAAGGAAACTAACCAGAATAGACTGAGGTCTGCTGGTGCTGTATTTATACTATATATACCAGTGGACAATGCACATGGACCACATGAGGGCCAGTACTATTACAATAAGTATTGGTAAGGTAAGCTATATATGGCTATAGTATTCCCACAGTCGTGAGAGAGTTTCCATACATGTATAGGGCATGTGCTATGATGTCATGGTCTAGATCTATGATGTACCTATGAGTAAGCTATGGTCATGTGATGATTACCCCCCTTCTATGGGCGAGATTCCAGATTGCCAAGGAACTAACTTTCCATAGTAGAACCTGAGGTATAGTTGACAATGGGTACATTGAAGACTGTATCAAACAGCTCCTGAGATATGCACAATTTGCATAGTGCCGATGGATTTTCCTGATGGAAATCTGCAATGGCTTGACTTGCTGACCTTTTAAGGTTGCTCACTGATTCCCAGGTACAATCACTTTCATCATAACCTTTTCAGTGCATAAGATATTGGAATCCTCAGCTAATAGGTCTACTATTGACGATGTACTCTACTCCATACTTGTCATTGCCTTCATCATTCACAGAAACTGGTCTGCAATAAACTATGGGTTGACCTTTCTGAGATCCTATATATGGCTTAATGCATGAGACATTCACTACATCATGTGCCCTATTCAATTTGGGGAATAACAATTTGATGGCATTGATATACACATCAATGACCTAATAGGGTCCTATCCATCATTTTGTAAGCTTCTTTGCCAGTCAATCTGAAAGCATGAGGTGTTCAGTTAAGAGAAGCACAAGGTCACCAATTTTGTAATTAGGGGCAGAACATCTATGTTTGTCAGCCTACTGACTTATTTGCTTCTGTGCCTTTTCCAGATTCAAAGCTATGGTTGCATGGGTTTTTTCTATCTCTTTGGCAAACTCCTTTGCTGCTGGAGCTTTGACTATAAGGGGTTAAAGGAATTTGGATAATCCCCTTGGGTGCAGTTGTGCAACAAGGGAAAAGACTCAGTGTGACACTCACCAGTATTTGAGAAGTAAGCAGTTGAAGCAGGTAAGATATTCAAAGAGAATAGCTTGTATTTATGTAGGTTACTTGTAGTGACCTTATATACTGGTTCTATAGTATTTACTTGTATGTAGAACACATCTGAATAGAGAAGAGTATGTTGAAGATTTATACTCTAAGATAAAAGATAGGATCAGTTAGGAATGAACTGAGACTTGTAAGTAACCAATAACAAGGTATGAAATATAACAAATATGAGTAAGTATTAGTGTCACAAGGTGTTGACCTATTATAGATGACAATGTGTCAATGATAGATGTATCATATTGACACATTACCTATAGTATAGATCATTAAATGATCTTTATCTGTAGGTTATATATCTAGTCATCTAAGTGTAATCAGCCCACTGATTAGGTGCTTAGGGCAGGTATTATCAGCTCTTAGTAGCGCTTCTCAATACTGCCTTACAGTACTGGAACATAGACTCGAGACATTCTCGAGTATAGAGGCTAGTACTAATCTTACCTTTATGGGAGTGATTAGTAATGATAAGTAGTGATCAATAGGTACTAAATGACTTCATAACTTATCTATAGGTCAACTATTAGTGATGAATAACAAGTATACATTGCTAATTTCAATAGAGATTCAACCCCAAGGCATGGCACATAAGCATGGGTGACTTGGAAGGGGCTAAAACTGGTAGCTGACAATTTGGTGTTGTTAAAGTTAAACTGGGTGATGGCAAGCCATTTGGCCCATTGATCTTGTTTTTCTGCTATATATAGGTGGAGGTATTGATTCAACTCCTGGTTGACCCATTTGGTTTGTCCATCAGTTTGTGCATGATATGCTGATGACATCTTCTTTTTGATTTTCAATAATTTAAGTAAGTCTATTATCATCTGGGATATGAACTGGGGTTCTTGGTTGCTGACCAAGCTATTGGGCAATCCATGGTTTTTCCACATGTGATCTCTATAAAGTTTGGCTGTTCTTTTTGCCGTGATCAATTTATTCATGGGAATTAGAATGATTTTTTTTGAAATTGATCTACTATAACGAGTATGGTGTCAAAGCCTTTGCTATTGGGGAGTTCCATGATGAAGTCCATGGAAATGGAACTCCAGGGTCACTCAGTGATAGGAAGAGGTTGCAATAAGCCAGCTGGTGGCTGGTTCAATGGTTTCATGTATACACACCTGTCGCACGACTTACAGTAAGCGATAACATCTTGTTTGACTCCAGGCCAACTATAATAGTGATGGACAAAGTTGAGCATCTTTTCAGCTCTTTTATGTCTGAAGAAGGGGTGGTCATGAAATTGGGTGAATACTCCCCTTCTAAGGTCCATGGGCACCCAAATTTTTTCTTGGTAGTGCCATAATCCTTCACAGAGGATCATCCTGTCAGGGGCTTTCAACCCTGAGTGTGTGTTTTTGATGCTATCAAATAAGGAGATCTTCCCAAGAGATCATATGAAGTGGAAGCCATCAAGGGACCAAAGAAATAGGATTAGAAAGGTATGTGTGCTAGGAGTACACACCTATAAGGTTCCACTTGTAGGTTAGACTCTATGGATACCTCTGTTGATGGAGAGCTTGAAGATAAAAGAGTAAACTCAGAGAGAGTCACAGACAGCAGAGCTCTCTAGAAAGGCCAATGGGCTACTAGGAGATAAACCAAATATAACAAGACTGGGGTCTTGCTATTGGTGATTCCATACTATATATACTATTGTACAGTGTGCACAGACCATGACATGAGAGCTGGCACATACTATAAGGGGATAGATAAAAGCATGATGCAATAATGTGGTATAGCAGAATGGAAGAGAAGTGCCAGGGACTGTGAGAACAATGAAAAGGTGCCACATACCATGAGGTAGATGTGAATGTGGCAGATCTATAGATAAATGAAGGAAGATCTATTGAGATCTGGGATCTATCAAGATATGATGGAGATCTAGATCAGGAGATCACATCGGTGATGAAGGGTGAAGAGCCAAGTGTCTATCAAAAGATAAACAATAGTAAATACTCACCACGATAGATGTCACGTAATGACCAGCGTCTAGCTGTCATGTGACCAAGGAGAAGTGCTGGGGTAAGCGCGCAACTATGAGGAAAGGGGCAAGTCTTGAAATGGAACCCTAGACTAGGGGTAGAGTTAGGTTACAACGATATTCACAATATCATATATGTTCCAATAGGATAACTATGGTGTTTTTATTATTGTCTTCAATGCTGATCATGTGATCTTCTCGTCCAGAGAGGGCATCTGCTTATCCCATGGAAGTTCCTGGTTTGTTGACCAAAACATAATCGAAGTGAAATAAATATTGTGTCCATCAAGCTTGATGCCTATTGAGGTCTTGCGACTTCATAAAGTACTGCAAGTTTCTATGATCCATCCATATCTCAAATTGGTGTCTAGCACCTTCGAGGTGATGTCTCCATTATTTGAGTGCTAGGATGATGGCTAGCATCTTCTTATCGGCTATGGTGTAATTGCACTGTTCGGAGGTCATGGAGTGTGACATAAACGAGACAAGGTGCCATTTGTCATCTATTTTAGTTGATAATACTGTGCCAACTGCGAAGTCTGAGGTGTTGCATTTGACTCTATATGGGGTTGTGTCATCTGGATATGCCAGTATTGGTGCCAATGTGAATTTTTGCTTAAGCATGTCAAATAGATTCTGTTGGGCTTCTCCCCAGATCCAGGGTTGATCTTTCTTGGTTAGATCATGGAGAGGATGAGCAATCATACTATAGTTGTCTATGAAGCAGCAGTAGAAGTTGGCAAGTCCAAGGAAACTGCGGACACCCTTAAGGGTTGTGGGAATGGGCCAATTTTGTATGCCTTTGACTTTTTCATGGTTCATTGAGACACCATGTTCCAATATATCCATGTCTAGTATGTCAACCTGCTTAACTCCAAAGAAGCATTTTTTAGGTTTTACAAACAGATCATTATTATGCAAGTGCTTAAGTACCTTTTGGACTATTTCTTGGTGTTTTGCCATATTATTATGCTTCAAGAAGATGAGCAGATCATTGAGATAAATAATGATGCAATCATCCATGTCAGCAAAGATTTCGTTTATCATCTGCTGGAAGGTGGCAGGACTGTTGCACATTCTGAAACACATGACAAAGGGTTCATAAGCCCCAAGGTGACATACAAAGGCTCCTTTCCATTTGTCACCTTTCTTGATTTGCATGTTATTGTATCTCCATTGGAGATCCATTTTGGTAAAGATCTTAGATCCTTTTAATTTATCTATGATTTGTGAAATCAGGTATAACAGATAGTTATTCTTTATGGTGTCTTTGTTTAGATATCTATAGTCCATAACCATTCATTTCTTTCCATTCTTCTTTGGTATGAAGAAGACAAGGGATGTTTGCAGTGATTTGGAGGGTCATATATACCCTTTCAATAACTGGTCATCCACAAAGGCTTTGACTTTGTCCTGTTCTTGGGGAGATAACTTGATAAATTGACCCTTTTTTGGTACAAAGTCTTCCTTCAGATCTACTGCATGGTCCCAGGGTTTGCATTCTGGCATTTGCTCATTTGCCTTCTTCGAGAAGACATCTATAAACTCATGGTATGGTTCTGGAATGAGCTTCTTAGCTTCATCTGTGTCAGATGGTATATATTTCCCATTGTCTGCTTTGGCTATGTGATAACTATAGTTTATTTTATGGGATTTCACATGATTAATATAACTATGTTAAAAAGCTGCATATGATTTTGGGCAATGATTTATGACCACTATTCCCTGTATCCAATCAATAGAGGGGTTGTGATCTCGCAGCCATGTGTATCCAAGGATTATGTGGTTCTTTTCAAGGTTGGTGACATCCACTGTGATTTTCTCATGGTGTCCTTGGTAGTTTATGACTATGGTGGCAGTATATGCTATACCATCTGCTGAGTTTATTGTGCCATCGATGTTATAAACTGGTATAACATTTTCTAAGGGTTGCAGGGGGATTCTTTTTGCTTTCATCCATGCACTATCAATAAAGATACTGGTTGCGCCACTATCTAGCAGGGCATTGACTTCTGTTTTTTGGGTTTTTGTAATTATATTGATTTTTACAAATAACTCTCAGAGTGGCTGTAATGTGTGCACTTGTTTATCCATCAAGTTCAAAGACAAGCTATTTTTATTTTTTGTACAAACAGAATTAAGCATCACTTCCCGGTAACTGCGCTCTTTATCAGAGTTCACCATTTCAGTTAAGGTATCTGGTAGGCTACCATATCAAGATACTGTTGTGAACATCATCGTAACCTAACTTTGCCCCTAGTCTAGGGTTCCCGATATGGCTTTCCCCCTTTCAAGACATAGCCGCACACTTATCCCCAGCGCTTCTCCCCTGGTCACATGACAGCTAGACACTGGTCATCATGTGACACCTATCGTCATCAAGTATTTATCCTTGTTTACCTTTTTATAGACACCTGGCCTCTTCACCTTTCATCAGCCAACGATCTCATCATATCGATCTCTGCATCTTGTATCTTGATAGATCTCGATTGCATCTCGATCTTCCGTTCATCTATCTATAGATCTGCCACACCTCATGGTACGTGGCCATCTTTCATACTTCTCACAGTCCCTGGCCTCGTGCTGCCACACCATGTTGTTGCCTTATGGCTTTACCTATGTAACCGTTTATAGTATGTGCCGGCCCTTACTTCATGGTCCATGCACCTTGTAGCATAGTATATATAGAGTGTAATCACCGATAGCAAGACTCCCCAGTCTTGTTATATTCGGCTCTTGTCCTAGAACCCTCACGGGCTCCCTAGTGATCAGTACCCGCCGTCTGTGACTACCTCAAGAATATGTCTTTTATCTTTGAGCCCACTGATAGGACGACTGCATAGGTTGTAACCATACAAGCGGTTCCTCATAGATGCGTAACCCGGTGCATATCTCACTTCGTAACCCTAATCTGTTGACC
Organism: Garcileccinum viscosum; assembly: GCA_038090455.1. Lineage (NCBI taxonomy): Eukaryota > Fungi > Basidiomycota > Agaricomycetes > Boletales > Boletaceae > Garcileccinum > Garcileccinum viscosum. The sequence continues at coordinate 18,436 of JBBPMT010000206.1, forward strand.
ACTTGATAGCTACCGCTTCAGATACCAGAGATGAAAGAAGAGAAGAACAAGGACTATTTATATTTACATCAGAATCAAGATCAGAAAAACTATTCAAAGTAGGTAAAGAAAACAAGTGAGCACTATTGTGGCATCACACCCTTAATCAAGATGGAACTAAATGAAAAAAAGAAGAGTCCAAACTATTTATGTATCTAAAGTCCATATTGCTCAGTATACTACTTGACATGTTTGAGCTTACTCTTTTCCCTGTGTGGACTCAAGGTTCCTACAGTAGGTACATGCTGCCTCGAGCTTCATGCCTTGAATGGCAGCTTCTCAATTGCAGGTCATGAGAGGGTCATGAGGAGGCAACCAAGGGGGGATATAGCATTTTGGTTTGTTTGGGCAGTTTCTTCTGTGGCACATACTTGCCTTGGTTTGAATTTTAAGCTCAGAATCTGCATTCTGCACAGGCTGTGCTCTTAGCCTTGCAGTCTTGTGTAAGATGTCCCTCTTTTCTGCAATTGTAGCAGCCTCAGGAGTTGTGGTTAATCTCCTGATTGTTGGATTGTGTGACGTTGATGTCCATGGTGTTTGGGTCTTGATTGGACCTTCGAGAACCATCAAAATGAGACTTGAACAACTCGAGTGCATTGGCATAGTCCTGCACTTTTTGCAGGAAGTCATGCAAGCAGTTGGGTATTTCATCCTGCATGTACATATGTTTGATGATGTCCTATTGAACTCCTTGTTCAAGCAAGACTATGCCCATTGCTTCGTTGCACTCCACTTGGTCATAGAGTGTGAGCTATTGTGTGAGATAGACCTGGATCCTTTCATTTTGATATTGTTTGCAAGCCATAAATGTCTTGGTTGCTATTTATTTCTCATTGCCAATCCGGAACTGATTGGCAAGTAGTTTCCCAAGGTCTTGCCACTCAATCCATGGAATGTCTCTGTCATGGTGCTTTTTGATTTCTGTTTGTGCCCAGGCACCTGCTCCATTTTTGTCTGTTTCTCCCTCAGTGCCAATATGGGAGAAGACAGCCAAGTTCCAATTCTTGCCACCATTTGGTTTGTGTTTCCCAAGCACATTTAGATTCATCTCTCTGAAGACCAGCATCTTGGTCCACCATTTGTCAAACTTGCTATATGATCCATTATACATGCCAGGGTCTTTTACCACCTTGGCCTTCTTGGACATCTTGTTCATCAATGTTGAATGCTCACTCCTGGTATTCCTGGTCCAGCTTGTTTTGCAGGTCTTCTGCTTTTGATTCGGCTGCTTCCAGCCTGACCAGCATACTAGTATGGAAAGGGTTTTTGAGCTCACTATAGTTGACAGGCACTCTGTCAGCAATTCAAGTTGATCTGTGAGTGTCATAGTGGGATCACGTCATGAGCCACAGAGAAATGTCACACTCATGGTGGGGGTATCAAGGAGGGATGGAACATCGAAGAGACTACTGCCCAACATTGTAATCAAATGTTATTTTGGATTGGTAGAAATCAAGGGTATTATCAAGAAGAACAGAGGCTTTATTGAGATAATGTTCTAAAAACTTGTGTTGCAGCCAGTTAGGGAAGTTGGGGGCGAATTCTATAGAGTATGGAGTGTCTTGTATAATAGTATCATTTGGATCAAAGTCCTTGTCGATAGGGAGATGTTCAGAAATGTTGGAAGAAATGGCAATATAGTTCTTGTTGTGGAGAGCTTGCCAATCATCACCATAAAGGTCACTAAAGTCCATATACTACTGTAAAGAAAAACTCATATGCATCACAGTCGCACACTAACTCCTGAGTGTTGAATACATAGGGGAGGAACTGGGTAATTGCCTGGCTATGGCTGACATTTTAGTACACTGAGACTGCAAATCTTAAAACTGTAGAAATCATGATATGGTGTTTGCCCAGTTGTTTCTTGTGCACTGACCCACTTTGTGCCAAGGGAATTATCCAATTTTTCAGCAAACAGAAGGATTCACTCAAATGTGATCTACTCCATCAAAGCAAACCAAAGTGATGCTGGACCAGTATATATATGTGGTGGAGAGTTGGTCACAGTCCAATTGTGGTCATGGTACAACCACCTTGCTATTCAAGGTAGAGCCTTATCACTGGCTATCATGAGATCTCCCTTAAATCTTGAATCTGACTATGAAGTGATGAAGAGAGTAAGATGGTAGGGGTGGCACATAATGGTGCTGGTGAGATTAGATAGAGAGAAGTGTCTGTTCTTATGAAAGCAACTACTAGCGAACACTAGATCACCTTGATAAGACAAACACTGAAGAGGGATCCATATAGGCTAGGAGGAAATTAACCAGAACAGACTGAGGTTTGCTGGTGCTATATTCATGCTATATATACTAGCAGACAATGTGCATAGACTACATGAGGGCTGGTACTATTACGATAAGTATTGGTAAGGTAAGCTATATATGGCTATAGTATTTCCACAGTTATGAGAGAGTTTCCATACATATGTAGGACATGTGCTATGATGTCATGGTCTAGATCTATGACATATCTATGAGTAAGCTATGGTCACGTGATGTCATGTGACTAGTCATGTAACAAATATCAGGTTACATAATCACGAAAAATACTGGTCATAACAACTCCCAAACAGCATAATTACATAATCGCTGACAAGGAGATGGTAGCCATTATCCTCACTCTTGAGCAATGGAGACATCATCTGGAAGGTGCTAGATACCAATTTGAAATATGGACAGATCACAGGAACTTGCAGTACTTCATGAAGTCACAAGATCTCAATAGGCATCAAGCTTGGTGGGCACAATATCTATCTCACTTTGATTATGTGCTGGTCAACAAACCAGACACTTCCATGGGAAAAGCAAATGCCCTTTCTAGAAGAGAAGATCACATGATTGGCATTGAAGATGATAACAAAAATACCATAGTTATCCCATTGGAATGGATCTGATCTCTTGAAGAGATCTCATTATTCAATAGAATCAAAGAAGTGCATTCAGGGTTGAAAGCCCCTGATGGGATGATCCTCTATGAAGGATTATGGCACTACCAAGATAAAATCTGGATACCTAGCAAGCTTAGAAGGGGGGTGATTACCCAATTTCATGACCACTCCTTTTTTGGATATAAAGAAGCTGAAAAGACACTCAGCTTTGTCTGCTGCTACTATAGTTGGCCAGGAGCCAAAAATAACATTATTAAATACTGTAAGTTGTGTGACCAATGCATATGCATGAAACCCTCAAATCAGCCATCAGCTGGCTTATCCCAACCTCTTCCTGTCACAGAGCAACCCTGGAGTTCCATTTCTCCAGATTTCATCATGGACCCCCAGATAGTAAAGGCTTTGATACCATTCTTGTCATAGTAGATTGATTTTCAAAAGAAGTTGTTCTAATTCCCATAAACAAAATGATTATGGCAAAAGGAACTGCTGAACTTTGTAGAGATCATGTGTGGAAAAACCATGGCCTACCTGATAGCTTGGTCAGCAACCAAGGTCCTCAGTTCACATCCCAAATGATGATGGACTTACAGTGGCTCAAAAAAGTATTCCAATGTTTAGCTATTTGGAAAGGATTTGACATTTGCAAGTGAACCAGAGGGAATTAGCTCTAACACTTGCTGAGTTATTAATAGCCCTAACCCTTGCCTTGAATATGAGCTCTGGGTCATGTGATTTGGTTCCCATGGCAGTGA
>JBBPMT010000207.1:0-22092 GCA_038090455.1 Garcileccinum viscosum
TCGATACCGGACCGGGACGTATGACTGGTTGTCCGTCGAGTGGTCCTATATATGGTTTAACGCGAGACACGTTGACAACGTCGTGCACTCGGTTCGATCTCAGAAACAATAATTTGACAGCATTGGTATACACGTCAGTGACCTGATAAGGTCCTATCCATTTCTCGGTAAGCTTCCGGGCCGGTCGATCCGATAACGTCAAGTGATCGGTCGAGAGAAGTACGAGGTCACCGATCTTATAATTGGGGGCAGGTTTTCTATGTTTGTCAGCCTGCTGACTCATTCGTTGACGAGCACGTTCTAGGTTTTTCTTAGCTATGTCATGTGATTTTGCTATTTCGTCGGCAAATTCTTTAGCTGCCGGAGCTTTGACTTGTTTGGGTTCTACCCCGAGGCGTGGACTATAGGTTTTCATAAGTTGGAAGGGACTATATCCAGTTGACGACGATTTCATGTTGTTAAAGTTGAATTGGGCGATGGCAAGCCAGTCGGCCCATGTTTCTTGCTTCTCTGCTATATATAACCAGAGGTATTGGTTTAGTTCTCGGTTGATCCTCTTGGTTTGTCCATCGGTCTGTGGATGATATGCCGATGACATCTTCTTTTCTATTTTGAGAAGTTTCAATAGATCCGTCATCGTCTGAGATGCGAATTGGGGTCCTCGGTCGCTGACCAGGCTATTGGGTAGTCCATGATACTTCCACACGTGATCTTGGTATAGCTCTGTGGTACCTTGCGCAGTGATCATTTTGTGTGTGGGTATTAGAATGACTTCTTTAGAGAAGCGATCTACTATGACGAGAATGGCGTCGAAGCCTTTACTATCCGGTAGTCCCGTAATGAAATCGGCCGAGATGGATCTCCAGGGTCCTTCGGCTACAGGTAAGGGTTGCAATAAACCCGCCGGGGGTTGGTTGGAGGTCTTCATGCATGCGCATCTATCACACGACTTACAGTAGTCAATAACGTCTTGTTTGGCTCCAGGCCAGCTATAGTATTGAGTGACAAATTCGAGCATCTTCTCAGCTCCTTTATGTCTGAAGAAGGGGTGGTCGTGGAATTGTGTAATTACCCCCCTTCTAAGCTCGATCGGCACCCAGATCTTATCTCGATAGTGCCATAATCCTTCACGGAGGATCATCCCGTCAGGGGCTTTCAACCTTGAGTGTGCTTCTTTGATTCTATCGAATAGTTCGGTCTCTTCAAGAGATCGTACTCTATGAGGGGGAATGACGATGGTGTTCTTATTGTTGTCTTCTATACTGATCATGTGGTCTTCTTGTCTAGAGAGAGTGTCAGCTTTTCCCATGGATGTGCCTGGTTTGTTAACCAGCACATAATCAAATCTCAATAGGTATTGCGCCCATCTAGCTTGGCACCTATTGAGGTCTTGTGACTTCATGAAATACTGTAGATTCCTATGATCTGTCCATATCTCAAACAGGTGTCGAGCACCTTCGAGGTGATGACGCCATTGTTCGAGGGCGAGGATAATGGCTAGCATTTCCTTATTGGCTATAGTATAGTTGCATTGTTCCGGGGTCATGGAATGTGACATGAAGGACACCGGATGCCATTTGTCTGCTATTTTGGTTGAGAGCACTGCTCCAATTGTGAAATCTGATGCATCACATTCAACCCTATATGGTGTAGTATCGTCCGGGTATGCCAGTACTGGGGCCATGGTAAATGCTGCTTTTAGCTTATCGAAAGCTTCTTGTTGTGCGACTTCCCATTTCCATGGTTGATCCTTCTTGGTTAGATCATGGAGGGGTCGCGCTATCAAACTATAATTGTCGATGAAACGTCTATAGAAGTTGGCGAGTCCTAAAAAGCTTCTTACTCCTTTTAGAGTAGATGGTGCAGGCCATTCCATGACTCCTTTAACTTTCTCGTGATTCATTGATACGCCATTTTCGCTTACGTCCATGCCTAGCATGTCTACCTGCTTGACGCCGAAGAAGCACTTCTCTGGTTTGACGAATAGGTCGTTTTCATGGAGTCTCTGTAAGATTTTTCTCACAGTCTCAATGTGTTTTGCCATGTTATCGTGCTTTGAGAAGATCAAGAGGTCGTCTAGGTAGATGATGACGCAGTCATCCATATCGGCGAAGATTTCGTTCATCATTTGTTGGAACGTGGCCGGACTATTGCACATCCCGAAATACATAACGAGGGGTTCATAAGCTCTGAGGTGACAAACAAAGGCTCCTTTCCATTCGTCTCCTTCTTTGATTCGCACGTTGTTGTAGCCCCAGCGAAGATCCATTTTCGTAAAGATCTTCGATCCTTTCAGCTTATCTATGATTTGCGAGATCAAAGGTAGAGGGTAGTTATTCTTGACTGTTCCCTCATTTAAATATCTATAGTCCATGACCATGCGCTTCTTTCCATCTTTCTTGGGGATGAAGAAGACTGGTGATGTTTGTGGCAACTTTGAAGGTCTGATGTACCTTTTCGATAGTTGGTCGTCCACGAATGCCTTGACTTCGTCTTGTTCCTGGGGAGATAACTTGATCAATTGACCCTTTTTGGGAACGAAGTCCGGCTTCAGATCTACTGCGTGGTCCCATGGTTTTCATTCTGGCATTCGCTCGCTTGCCTTCTTTGAGAAGACATCTATATAGTCATGGTATTCTGATGGTACCAATTTCTTGGCTTCGGCCACGTCGGCTGGTTCATATTTGCCGTTATCGGTCTTGCCGATATGATAGCCGTAAGCCTGTTCATGGTTTTCCATCCTATTTATGTAACTATGGTGTAGGGCTGCGCACGAGATGGGGCAGCGATCCATGGTGACAGTTCCTTTACTCCAATCGATGGATGGGTTGTGATCACGTAGCCATGTATATCCAAGGATCATCTGGTTCTTGCCCAGATTGGTGACATCAGCTGTGACCTTTTCGCAGTGTCCCCTGTAATCTATCACTAAGGTGGCAGTGTATGCTATTCCGCTGGCTGAGTTTACTGTTCCATCTACGTTGTATACCAGTACAACTTTCTCGAGGCTTTGCAAAGGGATTCTTTCTTTTTTTGCCCATGTGGTGTCTATGAAGATGCCGGTTGCGCCACTGTCCAGAAGTGCGTTTATGGCTGTTTTTGTGGTTTTAGTGATTATATCGATTTTTACGAATAGTTCACGAAGTGGCTTGAGGGTGCGCACTTTTCGCTCGTTTGGGTTTGAGGGGGAACTATTTTTATTTTTTGTACAAACGGAATTAAGCGTCACTTCCCGGTGACCAAGCTCCTTTTCGGAGATCCCCGTTTCGGTGGATTCAAGACTAAATACAGAGAAGGAATCGGAATCGCTATCTAAATTACAGTCGCTATCAAGAAGTGAGAAAGAATTTGAAACTGATAAAGGAAACGGGTGAGCACTATCTTGGCGTCACACCCTTGATCGAACTGGGACTAAAGAAAAGAAATCAGAAGAAGAACTATGTATGTAACTAGGGTCCATATTGCTTGGTACACTACCCGATGTGTCCAAGCTTACTCTTTTCCCTGTGTGGTTTCGAGGTCTCTAAAATAGGCCCTAGTGGCCTCTAAGTCCATTCCTCTTATAGCGCCTTGCCAGTTCAACTGGCCATTTAGGTTGGCAGGGCGAGACAGAGTGGCGAGTGGTCGTTGTGCGGTATCTTGATTTGTTGAAGCAGTTCCTTCTGCTCTTCGCACATTCTTTGACTTAAATTTGGAGCACTCTTTACGGTGCCCGCCTCTCCTGAATCCGCATTCTGCACAAGCCGTGCTCTTGGCTTTGCAGTCCCTTGCCAGGTGGCCTTCTTTGCCACAGTTGTAGCAGCCTCGAGAAGATCGGCCTATATCTTCTCGATTGTCAGGGGTGTTCATGGCGTCTATGTCCATCACGTTTGGGTCTCTGTTGGACCGGGATTGGGTTCCATCGAATCGTGATTCGAAAGCTTCTATGGCATTGGCATAATCTTGTACTGTCATGACAAACTCGTACAAGGTGGTGGGGCGTTCCTTTTGCATATACATATGCTTGATAATATCTTGTCGGACGCCCTGCTCTAACAAGATTATGCCCATCTTTTCTGTGCACTCTGCCTGATTGTAAAGTACAAGCCATTGTGTCAGGAACACTTGGGTTCTTTCGTTCCTGTACTGCCTTCGACTCATCAATTTCTTGATGGCGATTTCTTTTTCGTTCCCAATTTTGAACCGGCTGGCCAGCAGCTTCTCTAGTTCTCTCCACGGCAGCCAAGGGACGTTGGCGTCTTGGCGCTTCTTTAGCTCGGTTCTTGCCCAAGCTCCTGCGCCATTCTTGTCTCTTTCTGCCTCGCTGCCTATTCTGGAGAATACTGCCAGATTCCAGTTCTTTTCTCCATTCAGCTTATGCTCGCCGAACTGGTCCAGATTTGTTTCGTGAAAGACGAGCATTTTGGTCCACCACTCGTCGAATTTTCCATACGTGCCGTCGTAGAGGCCGGGGTCTTTAACCACTTCGGCTCTTTTGCCTTGCCTGTCTAGCAGGCCCTCTCCGCCGGTTGTCGCTTCTAGGCCCTCTCGGCCTTGGTCGAGCCGGTCCTGCAGTTCGCGATTCTCTTGCTCCGATTGTTCTAGTCAGAGCATCATTTGTGACATTCGTTCGGTTAGCAATGCGATCTGATTGGCGAGTAGGGCACCGGGATCGCTCCGTGAGTCGCGGGGATGGGCGCGGGATGCTGATATTGTGGGGGCGCTGCTGAGGCTGCTGGACGGCCTGTCCAGGGGTGAGGGAGGGTTGTCGAATAGTCCTGACATTGTCGATATAGGTGAATTCAATAGTAGATTGGTAGAAGTCGAGGGTGTCGTCTATGAGCACCGGGGTTTGATCGAGGTGATGCTGCAGGAATTCGTGTTGCAGCCAAATGGGGAAGTCGGGGGCGAAGTCAATATGGTATGGGGCGTCGCGTACGATGGTATCGTTAGGATCGAAGTTCTCGTCGATAGGGAGGCATTCGGAGATTTCGGTTGAGATGGCTATGTAGTTTCAGTTTCGAAGCGCTCTCCAATCGTTGCCATAGAGGTCTGAAAAGTCCATATACTATCTGTAAAAGAAAACTCCTGTTTGTCGCGGTCAAACAGTAACTCCGCGAGTGTCGATGATGGGGGGGGGAACCGGGGAACTGCCTGGCTACGGCTGACGATTTAGCTCGCCGAGGCTGCGAATCTTAAAACCGTAGAGATCGCGATGCAGTGTTTGCCCAGTTGTCTCTGGTGCGCTGACCCACTTTGCGCCAAGGGAATTATCCGATTTTCTAGCAGACGGAAGGGTTCACTCAAATGTGATCTATCCCGTCAAAGCGAACTAGAGCTACGCTGGACCTGCGTATGGCTACGGTTTAGAGAAGGTCGTATTCCTTCTATGATCACGGTGTAACCGGCTGCGATTTCAGCTGCGAGCCTTAACTCTGGCTATCGAGTTTTCCCCTTAAGTCTGGGGTCCGACTATTCGAGCAATGAAGAGAAGAAGAGTAGGTGTGACACGGACTGGTGTTGAAGTAGGATAGCAGGAAGAGTCTGTTCTTATGAAAGCAACTGATAGCGCGAGCTATGGTACTTCAACAAGTTCAGACAATAAGGGACTCTGTATAAGCTAGCAGGAAACTAACCAGAACAGACTGAGGTCTGCTGGTCGTTGTATTGCACTATATATACTGTATCGATAGGTGCACGGACCACATGAGGGCCGGCACTGATTACAAAGAAGGTTACTAATGTATACTATATATAGCTATAGTGATCTCACGAGTATGAGAGAGTTCCCATACATGCGTAAGGCATGTGCTATGATGTCATGGTCTAGGCCTATGACGTACCTATCTATGTAAGCTATGTCACGTGATGTCACGTGATGTGTCATGTGATGAATATCAAGTCACGTGACCAGAGAGATATCTATCGACTGAGAAAAAGAGAGGGAGTTTAACGAGGGTCGTAACAACCATCTTAATCAAGCACTTTACATTGTTCAATATCTTGCTTATACCAAAGATGTGTCAATCACCTGCAATAGATTGTTGAAGAATTCAACATTATCTGCTTACTGCAACACAGACTGGGCTGGAGATACAGAAACTAGATGATCAACCACTGGTTATTCAGTAGAACTTGCAGATGCAATCATCTCTTGATCTAGCAAATGATAAAAGGTCATTGCTATGTCATCCACAAAAGCAGAATACATGGCAACTTCTAGAACTGCACAACAGATTGCTTGAATCAGGAATCTTCTCTTCAAAATTGGAAATGAAGTGAAATATCCAATTCCCCTTAATTGTGATAATAAAGGAGCAATCTTTCTTGCATCAAATCCAGCACAAGAAGAAAGATTGAAGCATATAGAGATATGTTATCATTACATCCAAGAAGCAATTCAAGAACTCAAAACAATCTAACTCTTCTACATTTCCATCTTTACCAAGAATCTTATATTTGATAACTTCCATAAAGAATGTCTTCATCTTGGTCTATCTGGATATCTGTCATAGAATCTGCATAAGTATCAATGAGGAGGAGTGTTGAGAATCTAAATATTAGAATATACTTAGCTATATCCATATTTAGATTTGAGTCTAGATCACTCTATCCTTATTTATCATTCTAGAACAATCTATCATGACATTTCTCTTATGACTCATCTATGACATCATAGATAAGAGTTATTTATATCATTGGCTATTATTCATAGGATTACTCATCCATAGTAGATAGCTGACTCATACAGATAAGAGTTACTTATGCTATTGGCTCTTTCTTATCTGTTTCATTACATAGTACTATATAAAGTAGTATAAATAGGGTCTGATCAGACTCTGAATCAATAGATCTTCTATCACCCTCTATGTTCTACATCACTTACATAAGTGATCTAAGAATACCTCTTACTAAGCAAGATATCCATCATCCACTCTAACTTCCTAGTAAGTTTTCTACTAGAGATTACTTCCTCTACCATAGAACTATGCTGCTGCTATACTTCTTGCATCATACAAGTTCTATAAAATCCTCCTTCTTGCCTCAGGCAGCTATCATGCATAGCTGCATTAGGACATCATTCATCAACTCCAGTGACAAGTTGTTACCAAGGTTAATCATGTGTACCTAAGCAGGGCAGCAACACATGTGCTCTTAGCATGACTAGGGCTTGCTACATCATTAGCACACTCCTTCAGCTTGTACCTTTGAGAGGTTCTTCAGACTGGAGGTGCCAGGAATGGTAGAGATGGATACCTTAGAATTATTTATAGTTATTGTCTCAACTTTGGTGGGGGTGGATAAGAAGGAGGAGGAGAATCAAGGTGTCCAGTGCTGGTTGTCCTTGGTGGAAATACCTTGTGCCACTTTGCAGTCTTCTTGTGCCTTGAATGTGTTTTGCATATATACCAATGCTTGTTCCCATTTTTGGATGTCATCTGAGTTGAGAAGGTCCATTTGGTGGAGTTCAACATTAGACACCAATTTGTTGTCAACATCTTGGCAGGCAATATGTTATGATCCTTGTATGACACCTAACTTTTTTCTTCATCAATAGTATTTTTCACAATCATATGACCTTATCATTTATCTATGACATCATAGAGCTAGACCAACATGTACATACCTCATGTATGGGAATACTCCCATGACTGTGTGAATACTCTAGCCATATATAGTATACATACATTAGTAACCCTTATCATAATAGTACTGGCCCTATAATGGTCCATACACATGTATCAGTAATATATATAGTTGAATGCATCAACCAGCAAACCTCAGTCTGTTCTGGTTAGTTCCCTACTAGCTTATATAGTTTCCCTCTTCTAGTTTGTAATTATTGAGGTGACCTAGCTTGTGCTAGCAGTTGCTTTCATAAGAACAGACTTTTCTCAGTTACCTCACCTCACCAGCACTATTATGTGCCACCCCTACCCACTCTACTCTATCATCACTTCATAGTTGGATCCCAGACTTAAGAGAGATCTTGTGATAGCCAGCAATTAAGTCTCTACCTGAATAGCAGGTGGTTGTACTATGACCACAGAAGGACTGCAACCTTCTCTCCATTGCATTCATATGCTCATCCAGCATTGCTTCGGTTTGCTTTGTCAGGGTAGACCTCAATTGAGAGGACCCTTCTGACTGCTGAAAAATAAGAATCAATCCCTTAGTTCATATTGGATCAGGACAGTGGAGCTGATACTGTGCAAACAGCAGCATCATGAGTGTTTACTGTGAGACTCATAGCCTTGGTGAGCTAAATCATCAGCTGTAGCCAGGAAGTCCCTGGTTCCACCCCCATACCCAACACTTGTGGAGTTACTATTTGACCATGACAAACAGGAGTTTTTCTTCACAGATAGTTCATGGACTTTTCAAATCTTTATGGAGACAATTGGTGCATACTCTGAAACAAGAACTACATTGCAATCTCTAACAACATCTCCAAATGCCTTCCCATCAACAAGAACTTTGATCCTAATGACACCATAATCTGAGATGCCCCTTATGCCATCAAATTTGCCCTGACTTCTCCACTTGGCTCTAGCACAAATTCCTGGAGTACTGCCTCAACAAGGCCTCCATACTCATAGATGACACCCTAGACTTCTACCAAACACAAATTGAATTTAACTACAATGTTGAGCCTCTTTGACAATGTTCTGTCTCTCCTGGACACTCCCACCATGTTTGCCACACTTGCAGATCAACTTGAATTGCTAATTACCTGCCTGTCAGATATCATGGTCAAGCTGGAAGCATTGGAGGCCTGCACAGACAACCTCCAAAACCAACTGGATCAAGAATGCCAAGAAAGGTCTGAGGAGGCAGCAGCAGTGCCAACCAACAGTGAGTCAAGCAAGAAAGCAGAAGTTGTCAAGGACCCTAGAATATTTGATGGGTCATATGGAAAATTCAATGAATGGTGGACAAAGATGCTCGTCTTCTGAGAAACAAACTTGAATGTGTTCAAGGAACAAAAAAATAATGGTGAAAAGAACTAGAACCTGGCAGTTCTATCAAGAATTGGCACTAAGAGAGACAAAGATAAGAACAGCACAGAGGCCTGGGCCTGAATAGAAATTAAAAAACACCACAATCTGAACATCTCCTGGCTGCAATAGAAGAAGCTAGAGAAGTTACTAGCACAATGTTTCCATATAGGAAACAAAAAAGAGATTGCAATAAAGAAGCTCATGGTGTGGAAGCAATACTACAATGAGTGAACACAAGTTTACCTGACACAATGGCTGGCATTATATGACCAAGCCAAATATACAGAAGCAATGGACACAGTCTTGCTCAAACAAGATGTCTGCCAGGACATAATAAAACATATGTACATGCAAGGAAAGCACCTGAGCAAACTGTACAACTTCATAATGCAAGTCCAAACATATGCCAATGCTCTAGAATCCTTCAAATTCAGATTTAATGGAACTCACTGGTCTACCAGGGACCCCAATGCCATGGACATCGATGTCACATACTCCAACAACCAAGAAATTAACCACAACTCTCAGAGCTGCTTCAACTGCAATAAAGAGGGCTACATGGCAAGAGACTGCAAGGCCAAGAGCACAGCCTGTACAGAATGTGGATTCAGGCATGGAAGGCACCACAAAGAGTGCTCTAAATTTAAAGCAAAGAATGTTCAAAGAGCAGAGGGACCTGCTTTATCTAACCAAGATTCTGAACAACACTGCCCCCTTGCCACCCTCTCAAGGCCTGCTGGACAGGTAAATTGGAAAGCTGCTGTCCATGGCATGGACTTTGAGGCCACAAGGGCCTACTTCTGTGATCTCAAGGCAACACAGGGAAAAGAGTAGGCTTGGACACATCGAGTAGTGTACCAAGCAATATGGATTCTAGTTATGTACATAGTTCTTCTTTTTCTTTTTTCAATTTAGTTCTGACTTGATCGAGGGTGCAATGTCAAGATAATGCTCACCCATTTCATCTATCTTCTTCTAATGGTTTTTCCAATCTCAATAGCAATGTATCTTTAGATAATGATAGTTCCTTTTCTTATTCCCTGTCATCTCAATGTGGTAGCCTACCAAATGACATAACTGAAATGGTGAACTCCAAAAAGAAGTGCAGTCACTGGGAAGTGACACTTAATTCCATTTGTACAAAAAATAAAAATAGTTCCTCTCTGAACTCAACAGAGAAAAGAATGCACACTCTCAAGCCACTCTGTGAGCTATTTATAAAAATTGACATAATTACAAAAACACAAAAAACAGAAGTCAACACCCTGCTAAACAGTAGTACAATGGGAATTTTTATTGATAGTGCATGGGCAAAAGCTAAGAGAATCCCCCTGCAACCCCTCAAGAATGTCATACCAGTATATAATGTTGATGGTACCATCAACTTGGCAGGTGGCATAGCATACACTACCACAGTAATTATAGATTACCAGGGACATTGTGAAAAAGTCATAGCTGATGTCACCAACCTCAGAAAGAACCACATGATCCTTGAATATATGTGGCTAAGGGATCACAACCCCTCCATTTACTGGATACAGGAAATAGTGGTCATGAACCAATGCTCAAAGTCATATGTGGCTCTTCAACATACATAGCTACCTAAATAGGGTAGAATTCCATGAAATAAACTATAGTTACCACATTAGCAAGACTGATGATGAAAAATATGTACCTGCTAATGCAGAAGAAGCTAAGAAGCTTGTACTGGAACCATACCATGAGTTCATAGATGTCTTCTCAAAGAAGGCAAGCAAGAGAATGCCAGAATGCAAAGCTTAGAACCATGCAGTAGATCTGAAACCTGATTTCATGCCTAAAAAGAGTCAATTGATAAAATTATCTCCCCAAGAACAGGATGAAGTTAAGGCCTTTATGGATGACCAGCTGTTGAAAGGGTATATCAGATCCTTGAAATCTCTGCAAACACCACCTGTCTTCTTCATCCCCAAAAACGATGGAAAGAAATGCATGGTTATGGGCTATAGATATCTAAACAAGGGAACAGTCAAAAACAACTACCCTCTACCCTTGATCTCACAAATCATAGACAAGTTAAAAGAATCTAAGATCTTTACAAAAATGGACCTTCATTGGGGCTTTAACAAGGTGCAAATCAAGGAAGATGACAAATGAAAAGAAGCCTTTGTCTATCACCCCAGGGCTTATGAACCCCTTGTTATGTACTTCAGCATGTGCAACAGCCCTGCCACATTCCAGAAAATGATGAATGAAATCTTTGCTGATATGGATGATTGTATCATCATTTACCTTGATGACCTACTAATCTTCTCAAAGCACAATGATATGGCAAAACACCAGGAATTGGTCAAGAAGGTCTTGAAGAAACTTTGCAATAATAACCTCTTTGTAAAGCCAGAAAAGTGCTTCTTCAGTGTCAAACAGGTAGACATGCTGGGCATAGATGTATCAGAATATGGTGTCTCAATGAATCATGAAAAAGTCAAAGGCATACAAGATTGGCCAGTTTCAACCACAATCAAAGAAGTCAGAAGTTTCCTTGGACTTGCCAACTTCTATCACCAATTCATAGACAACTACAGCTTAGTCACTCAACCTCTCCATGATCTAACTAAGAAATATCAATTCTGGATCTGGGTAGAAGCACAACAGAATGTGTTTGACATGCTTAAGCAAAAATTCACATTGGCACTGGTACTGGCATACCCAGATGATATAACTCCTTATAGGGTCAAATGCAATGCATTGGACTTCACAGTAGGCACCATCCTATTGACCAAAATAAATGACAAATGGCACCCCATGTTGTACATGTCCCACTCAATGACTCCAGAACAGCACAACTATACAATTGCAGATAAGGAAATGCTAGCCATTATCCTTGCACTCAAACAGTAAAGACATCACCTTGAAGGTGCTAGACACCAATTCGAAATATGGACCGATCATAGAAACCTGCAGTACTTCATGAAATCAAGGATCTCAATAGTCACTAGGCATGCTGGGTGCAATACTTATCTTGCTTTGATTATCTGCTGGTAAATAAACTAGATATCTTCATGGAAAAAGCAGATGCCCTCTCTAGATGAGAAGATTACATGATTGGCATTAAAGATGATAACAAGAATACTATAGTCATTCCATCAGAATGCATATGATCTTTTGAAGAGATCTCCTTATTCAATAGAATCAAAGAAGCATACTCAGGATTAAAAGCTTCTGATGGGACAATCCTCCATAAAGGATTTTGGGACTACCAAGATAAGATCTGGATGCCTAGTGAGCTTAGAAGGGGGGTAATTATCCAATTCCATGACCACCCCTTCTTCAGACATAAAGGAGCTGAAAAGATGCTCGACTTTGTCTGCCACCACTATAGCTGGCCAGGAGCCAAAGATGATATCACCAAATACTGTAAGTTATGTAATAGGTATGCACACATAAAACCATGAAACCAGCCACTAGCTGGCTTATCTCAACCTCTTCCCATCACTGAGCAACCCTGGAGTTCCATTTCCACAGATTTCATTATGGAACTTCCTGATAATAAAGGTTTTGATGCCATTCTTGTTATAGTAGATTGATTCTCAAAAGAAGTCATTCTAATTTCCATGAACAAATCCATCACAGCAAAAGAACAGCTGAACTTTATAGGGATCACATGTGGAAAAATCATGGATTACCCAATAGCTTGGTCAGTGACTGAGGACCACAATTTGCATCACAGATGATGACAGACTTGCTTAAATTATTAAAAATTGAAAAGAAAATGTCCTCTGTGTACCACCCACAAATGGATGTACAAACCAAATGAGTCAATCAGGAGTTTAACCAATACCTTCAGTTATATATAGCAGAAAAACAAGATCAATGGGCTGATTACATTGCCCAGTTTAACTTTAACAATACAAAGTCATCAGCTACTGGTTTTAGCCCTTTCCAAGTCATGCATACATATGCACCACATCTCAGGGTTGAACCCCTTATAGTTAAAGTACCAGCAGCTAAAAAGTTTGCTGTAGAAATAGAAAACATTTGTGCAACTGTCACTAAAAACATGAAAAAGGCATGGAAGCAAATGAGTCAGCAGGCTGACAAACATAGAAGATCTGCCCCTGATTACAAGATCGGTGATCTCATGTTTCTCTCAATCAAACATCTCATGCTTTCAGATTGACCAGCTAAGAACCTTATAGAATAATGGATAGGATCTTATCTGGTCACAGACATGTATACCAATGCTGTCAAATTGTTATTCTCAAAATTGAATAGGGCTTATAATGTAGTGAATGTCTCACATGTTAAGCCATACACTGAACCACTGGATGGTCAACCTATAGTTCACCCCAGACTGGTATCTGTGAATGATGAAGGCAATGATGAGTACAAAGTGGAGTACATCATTGATAGTAGATCTATAGGCCAAGGATTTCAATACCTCATGCACTGGAAAGGTTACAATGAGAGTGATCATATCTGGGAATCCACAAGCAACCTTAAAAGGTCAGCAAGTGAAGCCATTGCAGACTTTCATTGGAAGAATCCTTCAGCACCATGGAAGTTGAAAATGACCCATGCATTGTTTGACACAATGTTTACCACACTGATTGAAAACTTCACATTGGATTCTATGACAGAAAGTTAGGACTGGTGATCTGGAATCTCATCCATAGAAAGAGGGTAATGTTACAATCCTCATATAACACCTAACTTTTTCCTTCATCAATAGTATTTTTCATAATCACATGACTTGATATTTGTCACATGATCAGTCATGTGACATCATGTGACCTTATCATTTATCTATGACATCATAGGGCTAGACCAACACATATACACCTCATGTATGGGAATACTCCCATGACCATATAAACACTCTAACTATATATAGTATACATTAGTAACCCTTATCATAATAGTACTAGCCCTACAGTGGTCTGTGTGCATATATCAGTAGTATATATAGTTGAATGCATTGACCAGCAGACCTCAATCTGTTCTGGTTAGTTCTCCACTAGCTTATATAGTCCTCCTCTTCTAGTTTGTGATTATCAAGGTGATCTAGCTCATGCTAGCAGTTGCTTTCACAATAGAGATGAGAAGCCTTCCTTGGGTGGCCCAGTCATACTTGGCTTCCAAGCACAACTGATTCATTTCAATGAAGAAGTCCTCCATCAATTGGTCTTTTTTCTGCCTCATGTGAAGCAATTTTTGTTCTAATTCCTATCAAAAGTTGGGGGATTGGAATTGTGATGAGAGGAGTGCCATGAAGTTGGTGTAGGGAGTCATGTTAAGCTGTGCAATACATGACAAGAAGAAGTATTCAGCAAACTTGCCGGCTGTGCCACCTTTCATAAATGATAGTTATATCAAGATTTTCTGTTTGTTACAAACCTCCTCCGTAACCTAACTTTTTCTATTTTATTCCTCTATTTTTCGCGATCACGTGACTTGATATTCGTCACATGATCAGTCATGTGACCTCACGTGACCTTTTACCTTATCTATAGTCAGGTGATCTTATCTCTGACATCATAGTCTAGACCCACATGCTGTAGCCTCGTTCATGGGAATCCTCCCACACTCGTGTGAACACTCTAACCATATATAGTAACCATAGATAGCTTATCGTAGACATAGGCCGGCCCTCAAGTGGTCCGTGCACACTCATGTATAGTATATATAGCTGCAATACAACGACCAGCAGACTCCAGTCTGTTCTGGTTAGATTCCTCTAACCTATACAGTCCCCATCAGATAGTTTGTGATTATCGAGGTAGCCTGACATCCGTCAGAGTTGCTTTCATAAGAACAGACTCCCCTTTATCACTCTACCTCACCGGCACCGTTACGTGCCACCCCTACCATTTTCCACTCTACTCATTACCTCGGCCAGATTCTTGTTTAACAAGATCTCGCACCCATACGCGATAGCCAGCGTTAAGGCTCTCCCTGAAATAGCAGGCGGTTGTACTGTTACCACTGGTAGACTGCGACTACCACCTTCACCGCATACATACGCTCGTCCGGCGTCACCCCCGTTCGCTTTGTCAGGGTAGATCACAATCGAGTGAACCCTTCTGACCGCGGGAAAATAAGGATCAATCCCTTGGCACAAAGTGGGTCAGTGCAGCGGACAGAAACCGTGCAAACTCTCGCATCGCAGAATCTACGAGCATAAGATCTGCAGTCTCGGCATACTAAAATGTCAGCCGTAGCCAGGCAGAACCCAGTCCCCCCCCCTCATCATCGACAACCGCGGAGTTAGTGTGCGACTGCGACACATACAAGTTTTTTTTATAGTATATGGACTTTAGCGACCTCTACGGAAACGATTGGCACGCCCTCAGAAACAAAAACTACATAGCAATATCCACCGACATCTCAGAAAGACTCCCGATCGACGAAGAATTCGATCCAAACGATACGATCATACGTGACATCCCTTACGCTCTTGAATTCGCACCGGGATTTCCTCAGTGGTTACAAGACGAATTCCTAAACCACTGCCTTGACCGCGCCCCCGTTCTCATCGACGACACCCTTGACTTTTATCAAAGTCAAATAGAATTCAATTACAATGACCGGATACTCAATGAACCCGGAAATGGAAGCAACGCCAATCCCGTCCCCCCGTCTCCGCGCCTCACCACCAAGGAGTGCGCCCCAACTCGAAGATCAAATCGCCTCGCTAATAGAACTCGTGTCCAATATGCAGGGCAGGATGGAGGATCTCGCACAAAGAAACCGAGACCTCGAGGCCCAATTGGACCAAGAGAGAGAGGAGCAAGAAGACGATCGCCCTGCCGCAAATAGCTTCGACGAACCAAAGTCGAAAAGAGCCGAAGTAGTAAAGGACCCTGGACTCTTTGATGGGGCCTATAACAAGTTTGACGAATGGTGGACGAAGATGCTCGTCTGTAGGGAGACGAATCTCTCCATCTTCGGAGAACATAGGCTCGGCGGACAAAAAGACTGGAACCTCGCAGTCTTCTCGAGAATAGGTGTCGAGGCAGGAGAAAAGGACAAGAATGGCGCCAGTGCATGGGCACGCACCGAGATTAAGAAAAGAAGGGATAACAACGTTCCTTGGCTCAGCTTGAGCCAAATAGAAAAATTGCTAAACGACCGATTCCGCATCGGTAATGAAAAAGAAATAGCAACCAGGCAGCTGATAAACCGCAAACAAGGAAGGAACGAGCGAACCCAAGTATTCTTAACTCAGTGGCTCGCCCTCTTCGACCAAGCTCAAGTCGAAGAGAGTACAGGCGTCATGCTCCTCGAGCAAGCGGTGCGACAGGACATAATCCGGCACATGTTCATGCAAGGTGAAAGGCCCGCTGGCCTCCACACGTTTATCGCCGTGGTACAAAAATACGCCAACGCGATCGAATCATTCGAATCGCAATTTTCCTCTAACAACGCATCCCGTCGCGACCCCAATGCGATGGACATCGACCAGATGCATACCGACAATCATGAAGACATAGGCCGATCTTCACAAGGCTGCTACAATTGTGGCAAGGAAGGCCACATGGCGAGGGACTGCAAAGCCAAGAGCACGGCTTGCAGCGAATGTGGATTCAGGCGAGGCGGGCACCACAAGGAATGCTCACAATTCAAAAGTAAGAGAGTTCGTGCCGCAGAAGGAACTGCACTACCAAACCAACATGCCGAACCAAGCCGCCCCCCACTCGCCACCCTCTCCAACCCCAGACCAGCTGGGCAAGTAAACTGGCAAGCCGTGATATGCGGAATGGACTTCGATGCAGCTCGTGCATATTTCAAGGATCTCGAGACAACCCAGGGAAAAGAGTAGGGTCGATCACATCAGGTAGTGATACGACCAATACGGACCCCGTTTTCATTTCTTCTTTAGATAGTTCGTTCTTCAATTTAATACCATCTCAATCGAGGGTGCGACGCCAAGATAGTGCTCACCCATCTCCTTTACATACGTTCAATAGTTTCGAAAGTTTAGAATCAGATTGTAACTTAGATAGCTCTTCTTCCTCTTCCCCTGTATCTCGTTGTGGTAGCCTACCAGATACAACAACCGAAACGGCAATCTCTGAAAAGGAGCGTGGTCACCGGGAAGTGATGCTTAATTCCGTTTATACAAAAAATAAAAATAGCTCTTCTTCGAACCTGACGGAGAAATGCGTGAGAACCTTAAAACCACTCCATGAGCTATTTGTAAAAATCGACATAATTACAAAAAACACAAAAACAGAATGCCAAGCCTTGCTAGACAGTGGCGCCACCGGCATATTTATCGACCAAACATGGGCAAAGGAACAAAGAATCCCGATGCAACCACTAGATCTCGTCATACCAGTATACAACGTAGACGGGACAGCTAACTCAGCTGGTGGAATAGCCTATACGGCTTCTATCGTTATAGATTATCAAGGACATTGCGAGAAAGTTACAGCCGATGTAACCAACCTTGGTAAAAACCACTTGATTCTGGGGTACATGTGGCTCAGGAACCACAATCCCTCTATCAACTGGATAGAAGGCACAGTCAAGATGAACCATTGCCCACCATCTTGCACAAATCTGAGAACACATAGACTAAATAGAACTGAGAAACACAAAATAGATTGTGGATACCATATAGCCAAAGCCGACGATGGAAAGTATGTTCCATCAGATGCCAAGGAGGCAGTCAAACTAGTACCTCCAGAATACCATGACTATCTCGATGTATTTTCGAAAAAGGCAAGCGAGTGAATGCCTGAAAGAAAACCATGGGACCATGCCGTAGATTTAAAAGAAGACTTCGTGCCTAAGAAGGGGCGTTTAATCAAACTCAGCCCACAAGAACAAGACGAGGTGAAAGCCTTTGTCGAAGATCAGCTCTCAAAGGGATATATCCGCCCTTCTAAGTCGCCACAAACTTCACCAGTCTTCTTCATACCCAAGAAAGATGGAAAGAAGCGTATGGTCATGGATTATAGATACCTTAACGAGGGAACGGTGAAAAACAATTATCCGTTATCCCTCATCTCACAGATCATAGATAAGCTCAAAGGAGCTAAATTGTTCACCAAAATGGACCTCCGATGGGGGTATAACAACGTCCGTATCAAAGAAGGAGACGAATGGAAAGGCGCCTTTGTATGTCACCTCGGGGCTTATGAACCCCTCGTAATGTACTTCGGCATGTGCAATAGCCCCGCCACCTTCCAGCAGATGATGAATGAAATCTTTGCTGATATGGACGACCACATAGTTATATATCTAGACGACCTACTCATATTCTCGAAGCACACCGATAGAAAACAACATATCGAATTAGTACGTAGAGTTTTAGATAAACTCCGGAACAACAACTTGTTCGTAAAACCAGAAAAATGCTTCTTTGGAGTTACCAAAGTAGACATGCTAGGCATGGACGTCTCCGAACATGGAGTCTCGATGAACCATGAGAAAGTGAAAGGTGTCCAAGATTGGCCGGTACCAACAACACTGAAAGGCGTACGAAGTTTCCTCGGCTTAGCCAACTTCTACCGAAGATTCATCGCCAATTATAGTCTTATAGCAAGGCCATTGCATGACCTAACAAAGAAAGACCAACCCTGGATCTGGGGAAAAGACCAACAAAACGCGTTTGAAATGCTCAAACAAGCTTTCATCTCGGCTCTGGTACTGGCATACCCGGATGATACAACCCCATATAGAGTCAAATGTGACGCATCGGACTTTGCCGTCGGCGCAGTACTATCGACTAAAATAGAAGACAAATGGCATCCAGTGTCTTACATGTCACATAGCATGACCCCGGAACAACGTAATTATACGATAGCAGACAAAGAGATGCTGGCCATCATCTTAGCATTGGAACAATGGCATCATCACCTAGAAGGAGCACGCCACCAGTTTGAAATATGGACAGATCATAAGAATCTGCAATGGTTCATGAAAGCTCAGGACCTAAATAGATGCCAAGCGCGATGGGCTATGTACCTATCACGATTCAACTATGTACTGGTAAACAAACCCGGTACCTCTATGGGAAAAGTGGACGCACTCTCTAGAAGAGAGGATCACATGATCGGGATAGAAAACGATAATAAGAACCAGGTCGTTATCCCCGATCATCGTGTGCAGGTGACGCTCGATATAGCCCTCTTTGATCGAATCAAGGACACACATAGCAAATATAGCAATCCCGATGGATCGATAGACAAAAACGGGTTATGGTATTACAACAACAAGTTATGGGTTCCCACAGAAATGCGACAGACAATAATCACCGCATTTCACGATCACCCCCTTTTCGGCCATAAAGGCACTGAGAAAACACAGGAATTCATTACGCGTTACTATAACTGGCCAGGAGCCAAAAACGACATAACCACGTACTGTAAATCTTGCGATCAATGCGCAAGAATGAAACCTCAAAATAGAGCCCCCGCAGGCAAACTCCAACCATTAGAAACACCGGAAGGACCTTGGAAGTCGGTATCAGCCGATTTCATCACGGGACTACCCAAAAGCCGCGGATTTGATAGCATCCTCGTGGTCGTAGACCGATTCTCAAAGGAAGTCGTATTTATCCCTACAACAAAAACGGTGACCGCCAAAGGAACAGCCGAACTCTATAGAGATTACGTATGGTGCCATCATGGTCTACCCGATAGCTTGGTCAGCGACCGAGGACCCCAGTTCGCATCCCAGATGATGACGGACCTCCTAAAATTATTGAAAATAGAAAAGAAGATGTCCTCGGCATATCATCCTCAAACTGACGGACAGACAGAACGCGTTAACAAAGAACTCAATCAGTATCTCCGCTTGTACGTCGCAGAAAAACAAGATCAATGGGCCGAATGGCTAGCCCTCGTCCAGTTTAATTTAAACAATACCAAATCATCGGCAACCGGATTTGCACCCTTCCAGCTCACTAGAAGCTATAACCCCCAAATAGGTTTTGAGAACACTCTCACTAAAGCGCCAGCCACACTGGAATTCGCCGAATAAATGAAAGGGAATCTCCAGATAGCCAAACGAAATCTCGAAACAACGCATCATAGGATGAGTCAGCAGGCTGACAAACATCGATCACATGCACCGGATTACAAACCGGGCGATCTCATACTACTGTCTACAGAACACCTAGACCTCGCAGAGCGACCATCTAAGAAGTTGACAGAGAAATGGATAGGACCATACCAGGTCATCGACATCTTTAACAATGCCGTCAAAATATTGTTACCAAAATCGAACAGGGCACATGACATAGTCAACGTGTCCCGTGTTAAACCATATATAGAACCACTAGAAGGACAACCCATCCAACATCCTGGACCGGTATCCATTGACGACGAAGGAAACGAAGAATTCGAAGTGGACCACATAGTAGACTCTCGCCCGATAGATCGTGGATTCCAATACCTGGTGCATTGGAAAGGATATGACAATTCAGATCGTACTTGGGAAAGTGCGAGCAACCTTAAAAGGTTGGCTTCAAAAGCAATAGCGGATTTCCATAAAAAGAATCCCTCGGCCCCACGGAAACTTCCTATGGCGCGTGCGCTGTTTGATTCCCTCTTTACGACAAAAATAGAAAACTTCACTTCGGGATCCACCACCGAAGCATAGGTGATCTGGAATCTCGCACATAGAAGGGGGGTAATGTTACGAACCTCCTCCGTAACCTAACTTTTTCTATTTTATTCCTCTATTTTTCATGATCACGTGACTTGATATTTGTCACATGATCAGTCATGTGACCTCACGTGACCTTTTACCTTATCTATAGTCAGGTGATCTTATCTCTGACATCATAGTCTAGACCCACACGCTGTAGCCTCGTTCATGGGAATCCTCCCACACTCGTGTGAACACTCTAACCATATATAGTAACCATAGATAGCTTATCGTAGACATAGGCCGGCCCTCAAGTGGTCCATGCACACTCATGTATAGTATATATAGCTGCAATACAACGACCAGCAGACTCCAGTCTGTTCTGGTTAGATTCCTCTGACCTATACAGTCCCCATCAGATAGTTTGTGATTATCGAGGTAGCCTGACATCCATCAGAGTTGCTTTCACTGTTGATTGGTGGATTCATTTTTGAAGCCCATGAGGTATAGGAGAACAGAGCATGTCTATTTTGTGTACTCCTTCTTATTGCTGGAGAATTCTAATGGCTTTTTGGTGACTGGCTTGCTGATCAATCAGCCATTGGTTCCTTGAAATGGAACTTGGACATGGGGGCAGTATAGAGTTCTAGCAATATGTGATGTGGTTTGTGGGGCTTCCTGAGACATGAGGAAAGTGAATGGTGATCACACAGCAGGTGATCATGGAATGCAAATATGGAACCCTGGAGAGGGCAGTGCAGGAAATGTTGTGGAAGTGGAAATAGAAGAGACAGAGGATATGGAGGAGGCATGCATGAAAGTCAATGGTCAATCAAACACAGGGGAAAGCCCTGCAGTTTTAGGGTTCTGGGAATATTTGATTGCTCATGTGGCAACCATGCCTTGATATTCATCCAAATTGGATGTTTGGGTAGCATGAGATGGAAGAGAAGACATCTCTGCAACAGATCATTAGGGGTGGAGCCATTAAAGTTCTTTCTTGCCCAATGATTGAAGAGCATGTGAGTTACAGATATTGGTTATTGGATACAAATTTCCAATTCTTCACTCAAGAATGTGGATTAAGAAATAAGATGGTAGTTCAAATAAGTAAATCAGGAGCACATCAAATGGAAGGAGTTCTGAAAAAGAAGTACTGCAATATGAGGACAACATTGAAATACACCCATGGGGCATGGGAGTTGTCAGATACAACAGGGAAGAAACCAGATCTGCCTGGCTACTGTTGCAAACACTAGGAACTATTGAGAAAAGGGATATGTTCTAGTAACAATGAATGAGGCATCTGCAAGGAGGGTTTTGCTATAGACCTCCACAACTGACCAGACTATGGGTGGTAGCTTAAGAGAAGAGATACAGTGACTCCAAAAAGTGTTCCAATTCCTAACTCCAAACCGGGGCGCGAAGCGCCCCGCAATCACTCGTGGGAATTTCACTTAGCTTTGGTGGAGACAAATAATGTACAAACCCCTGGCTACAAATTATGTCACTAGGTCATGTGACCCAGGTC
>JBBPMT010000208.1:0-22082 GCA_038090455.1 Garcileccinum viscosum
TATAACGTCTTCGAAGCTGTACTACTTATTACAGAGAGAGTGGAGTTTTGTTTTTTTGTATTTTTGTGATTATATTGATTTTTACAAATAACTCTTGGAGTGGCTTTAGTGTGTGCACTTGTTTATCCATTGAGTTTGGAGACAAGCTATTTTTATTTTTTATATAAACAGAATTAAGTATTACTTCCTGGTGACCATGCTCCTTTTTGGAGTTTGCTATTTTGGTTATGTCATCTGGTAGGCTACCACATTGAGATGATGGAGATAAGAAAAAAGAACTATCACTATCTAAAGTTACATCAGAATTGAGATCAGAGAAACTATTTGAAGTAAGTAAAGAAAATGGGTAAGCACTATCTTGGTGTTGCACTCTTGATCAAGACAGAATTAAATGGAAAAAATGGAAAGAGAAACTATGAATGTATCTAGGGTCCATATTGCTCAGTATACTACTTGATGTATTTGAGCCTACTCTTTTCCCTGAGTGGACTCAAGGTTCCTGAAGTAAGTGCATGCAGCCTTGAGGGTCATGCCTCAGATAGCTGCTTCCCAATTTACCTGTCTGGCAGATTGTGGGAGGGTGGCGAGGGGGCAGCATTGTTCAGAATCTTGGTTTGATAAAGCAGGTCCTTCTGCTCTTTGAACATTCTTTACTTTATATTTTGAGCACTCCTTTTTGTGCCCTCCTTATCTGAATCCACACTCTGCACAGGCCATGCTCTTGGCCTTACAGTTGCATGCCATGTGGCCCTCCTTACTGCAGTTGTAGCAGCCCTGAGAGTTGCAGTTGATCTCTTGGTTGTTGGAATCAATGACAACCATGTCCATTGCATTGGGGTCATGTAAGAAGCAACATGATCCATCAAATCTTGACTCAAATGATTCTAGTGCATTAGCATATATTTGCACCTTTATGACAAAATCATACAGCTTCTTGGGCCTTTTGCCTGTTATGTACATATGTTTTATTATATCCTGGTGAACACCTTGTTCAAGGAGTACTATACCCATCACTTCTGTACATTTGGCTTGGTCATATAAGGCCAGCCATTGCATTAGGAAGACTTATGTCCTCTTGTTTTTGTACTGTTTTCTCACCATGAGGCATTTGGTGGCATTTTTTTTTTCATTGCCAATGTGGAACTGTTGTGCTAGCAGTTTTTCAAGTTCTTGCCAGTGGAGCTAGGGGATGTCTAGATTGTGGCACTTTTTTATCTTAGTGCATGCCCATGCACCTGTGCTATTCTTGTCCTTCTTGCCTTTGGTGACTATTCTGGAGAAAATGGCAAGGTTCTAGTTCTTTTCTCCATTTTGTTTGTGTTTGCTAAATATACTCACATTCATTTCCCTAAAGATGAGCATCTTTGTCCACCACTCATTGAATTTGGAGTATGACCCATCAAACATTCCAGGATCTTTTATTATCTCCACCTTCTTTGAGGTTTCTATTGAGCTCATTGGCAGAGTGCTTGCCTCCTCTGCTTTGTCCTGGTGCTCTTGGTCCAGCTGATTTTGCAGGTCTTCTGCCTTGGACTCTGCTGCTTCCAGCCTGACCAACATAGTTGACAGGCACTTAGTGAGCAATTCTAATTGATTAGTGAGTATGGCAGCAGGATTGTATCTCAAGCCATGAAGAGACATTATGCTCACAATAGGGGTATTAAGGGGAGATGGAATGTCAAAGAGATGCAAGCCACTCATTATTGTAGTTGAATTCTATTTGAGCCTGGTAAAGGTTGGTGGAGTCATTGGGGAGTATAGAGACATAGTCTAGGCAATGTTTGAGGAATTCATGCTATAGCCAGATGGGGAAGTCAGGTGCAAATTCTATTGCATATGGTGCATCACATATAATTGTGTCATTTGAGTCAAAGTTTTCATTGATGGGTAGTCATTCTGAGATATTGGAAGAGATGGTAATGTAGTTCTTGTTCTTTAGGACTCACCAGTCGTCACCATAAAGGTCCAAAAAGTCTATATAAATCTGTAAGAAAAACTCCTACTTGTTGCAGTCAAGCAGTAACTCCATGATTGTCGATGGTGGGGGGGAAACTAGGTTTTGCCTGACTATAGCTGATGTTTTAGTATGCTGAGACTGTAAATCTTAAAACCATAGACATCGTGATGTGATATTTGCCTAGTTGTCTCTGATGCACTGACCCACTTTGTGCCAAGAGAATTATTCGATTTTTCAGTGGACAGAAGGGTTTCCTTGATTGAAATCTATTCTGTCAAAGCGAACTGAAGCGACACTAGACCAGTGTATGAATGCGGTGGTAAGATAGTTGCAGTCTATCTATGGTCATGGTATAACTGCCTTGCTATCCAAGGTAGAGCCTTATCACTGGCTATTGCGAGATCTCTCTTAAGTCTGGGATCTAACTATGAGATGATAAAAAGAGTAAAGTGGTAGGGGTGGCATGGAATAGTGCTGGTGAGGTAAGGTAATGGAAGGGAGTCTGTTCTTATGAAAGCAACCAGTAGCTTGTGCTAGTCACCTCAATAATCACAAACTATAAAATGGAATCTATATAAGCTAGTGGGAAACTAACCAGAATAGACTAAGGTTTGCTGGTTGATGCATTCAAGTATATATACTACAAGTACATGTGCACAAACTACTATAGGGTTGGTACTATTACAATAAGAGTTACTAATATATACTATATAAGATTAGAGTGTTTACACAACTGTGGGAGTATTCCCATGCACTGAAAGCAACCAATAGCCGTCCACAACTAGGTCACCTCAATAATCACAAACTATGAGTGGAAGCAGGTACATATAGGCTAGTAGAGAACTAACCAGGACAAACTGAAGTCTGCTGGTTGTTGTATTCAAGTATATATACTATTTACATGATGTGCATGGACCACTGTAGGGCCGGTACTATTACGATGGTACTTACTAATGTATACTATGTATGGCTATAGTATTCTCATGAGTGTGGGAGTATTCCCATGAATGAGGTTACCATGTACATATTGATCTAGGAATATGATGTCATTGATAAGAGATAAGGTCATGTGATGTCACATGACTGATCATGTGACAAATATCAAGTCATGTGATCAAGAAAATGGAGAAGATAAATAGAAAAAGTTAGGTTATGGAGGAGGTTCATAATATTACCCCCCTTCTATGAGCAAGATTCCAAATTGCCTATGATTCAGTTGTAGAACCCAATGTGAAGTTTTCTATTTTTGTTGTGAAGAAAGAATCAAATAGTGCATGGGCCATTTTAAGTTTTTGTGGAGCGGCTAGATTCAACCTATGAAAGTCCGCAATTGCTTTGTTAGCTGACCTTTTAAGGTTGCTTGCAAGTTCCCAAGTGTGATTGGATTTGTCATATCCTTTCTAATGAACTAGATATTGGAAGCCATGACCTATGGGGCAGAAATCAACTATTTTTTCTACTTTAAATTCTTCATTTCCTTCATTATCTACGGATACTGGTCTGGGACATTGGATGGGTTGTTCTTCAAGTGGTTCTATATATGGTTTAACATGTGACATGTTTACGATATTGTGGGCATGGTTTGATTTCAGAAATAAGAGTTTGATGGTATTATTATACATGTCAATGATCTGATAAGGTCCTATCCATTGTTCAGTTAACTTCTTCGAAGGTCACTCTGCAAGATCGAGATGTTCTGTTGATAATAATACAAAGTTGCCTGGTTTGTAATCTGGTGCATGGGAATGATGTTTATTGGCTTGCCAACACATCCTATCGCAGATTCACTCCAGCGCTTCTTTGGCTGTGTGCAAATTGGCTTTCATCTGGTTAGTGAATTCTTTGGCAGCTGGTGCCTTGACTATAGCGGCTTCGAAGCCAATCCATGGAATGAAGCTCTTAGTGTTGCGAACCTCGGTCGTGACCTACCTTGCCCCTAATCTAGGGTTCCCATCTGGTCTTTTCCCCTATCAGACATAGCCGCGCGCTTATCCCCAGCGCTTCCCCTCGGTCACATGACAGCTAGACGCTGGTCATCACGTGACATCCCTATCGGACTATTTGTATCTATTGACACTTTTATAGAGTTCCCGATCCTCGGCCTTCCGATCTTCCTGGCCTACGGATCTCATCGGCGATTGATCTCGTATCTTGATAGATCCCGATCGTATCTCGCATTCTTTCATATATCTATAGATCTGCCACACCTCGCGGTACGTGGCCATCTTTCATTGTTCTCACGGTCCCTGGCATCTTCCATTCTGCCACACCACGTTTATTGCCTCACGGCTTTATCTATAGTCGCACGTCTACCTCATGGACTTACTCGTATAGCCATAGATAGCAGGTACCGGCCCTTAAGGCTTGGTCCGTGCACATTGTACCATAGTATATATAATATAGCACCGAAGGTGACAAGACTCCCCAGTCTTGTTCATCTAAGGATTTGTCTTCCATCTCTCCATAGGAGAACGCTGCCAGACCATCTTTGCTTGACTCAGCGAGTCTTACTCTTTATCCTCGAGTTCTCCACCGATAGTTCGACAAGTCGAAGGTACCTCAAACCCTTCAAGCGAACTCATAGGCGCGTACACCGGTACCCGCATCCCATTTCGTTTACTCTCGATAGCTGTTCGCTTCACTTAGTGAGCTGGAATGGTGCAAAACTAGCTGCCGATGATTTGGTATTATTAATATTAAACTGGGCAAGGGCTAGCCATTTGGCCCATTGATCTTGTTTTTCAGCAATGTATAAGTAGAGATACTGGTTGAGTTCTCTATTTACGTGCTCTGTTTGACCATCAGTTTGCAGATGGTATGCCGATGATATTTTCTTTTTGATGTGTAATAATTTAAGCAGGTCTGTCATCATCTGGGATGCAAATTGCAGTCCTCGGTCACTGACCAAGCTATTGGATAAGCCATGATGGCACCATATATAGTCTCTATATAGTTGGGCTGTCTCTTTTGCTGTAACGGTTTTCTTCGTGGGTATGAAGATGACTTCCTTTGAGAATCTGTCAACTACCATGAGGATGCTATCGAAGCCATGACTCTCAGGTAATCCCATGATGAAATCCGCAGATACCGATTTCCAGGATCCTTCCACTGTTTCTAACAGTTGGAGTTTACCAGCTGGTGCATGGTTGACGGGTTTCATTCGGGTGCAGTGGTCGCAAGCTTTGCAGTAGATTTCTATGTTGTTTTTGGCTCCTGGCCAGCTATAATAATGCAATATGAATTCTTGTGTCTTTTCCACACCTTTATGTCCGAAAAAGAGATGGTCATGGAACATAGTGATCATGGTTTTTCAGAGATCGGTGGGAACCCATATCTTGTTATTGTAATACCAGATTCCATTGTGATCTTTCGATCCATCAGGATTGCTATATTTGGTTTGTTCCTCTTTAATTTTATCGAAGAGGGCTGTATCAAGCATCACCTGCATATGATGATTGGGGATAATGATCTGGTTTTTATTGTTATTTTCAATCCCGATCATGTGATCCTCTCTTCTAGAGAGTGCATCTGCTTTTTCCATGGATGTGCCAGGTTTGTTTACCAACACGTAATCAAAGCAAGATAAGTACATCGCCCATCGAGCTTGACATCTGTTGAGATCTTGCACTTTCATGAACCATTGGAGGTTTTTGTGATCAGTCCATATCTCAAACTTGAAAGCAACTACTAGCTGTCCATGACTAGATCACCTCAAATAAGACAAACTATGAATAGGAGTGTGTAAAAGGCTAGAAGGAATCTAACCAGAACAGACTGAGGTTTGCTGGTCATTGCATTGCAGTTTATATACTATTACATGGTATGCACTGACCACTGTAGGGCCAGTGCTATTACAATAGGTACTTACTAATGTATGCTATATATGGCTATATGGTTCTCACAAGTGTGGGAGTATTCCCATGAATGAGGTTAACACGTGTGGAGCTATGCTATAATGTTATAGATAAGTGATAAGGTCATATGCGGTCACATGACTGATCATGTGACCAATATCAAGTCACATGATTGAGAAAAGAAAGGAATAAGATAGAAAAAAGTTAGGTTACAGAGGAGAGTCATAACAGAACTAATGACGTGCACCTTCAAGGTGGTGTCTCCATTGTTCCAGTGTGAGTATGATGGCAAGCATCTCTTTGTCAGCTATGGTATAGTTTTGTTGCTCTGGGGTTATGCTATGTGACATAAATGACACAGGGTGCCATTTGTCTTCTATTTTAGTCGAGAGTACTGCATTGATGGTGAAGTCCAAGGTGTCACATTTGACTCTATATGGGGTCATGTCATCCAGATATGCCAGTACTGGAGCCATAATAAATGCATTTTTTTAAGCATCTCAAATACTGTTTGTTGGTCTTTTCCCCAGATCCAGGGTTGATCTTTCTTTGTCAGGTCATGTAAAGATCATGCAATTAGACTATAGTTGGTGATGAAGTGGCGATAGAAGTTGGCTAAACCAAGGAAGCTTCTTATGCCCTTCAGTGTGGTGGGAATGGGCCAGTCTTGTACTCCCTTTACTTTTTTGTGGTTCATAGATATGCCATGTTTTGACATGTCCATGCCTAGCATGTCGACTTTGGTGACCCCAAAGAAGCATTTCTCGGGTTTAACAAATAGATTGTTGTTCTGGAGTTTTTTTAAAACTCTACATACTAATTCGATATGTTTCTTTCTATTGTTATCTTTTGAGAAGATCAGGAGGTCATCAAGATATATGATGATTACATCATCTATGTTAGAAAAGATCATTTATCATTTGTTGGAATATGGCAGGGCTGTTACATATGCCGAAGTACATGACTAGGGGTTTGTAAGCCCTGAGGTGACAGACAAAGGCTCCTTTCCATTTGTTACCTTCTTTGATGCAGACATTGTTATATCCTTATCACAGATCCATTTTGGTGAAGAGCTTAGCACCCTTCAGTTTATCTATGATTTGTGAGATTAAGGGTAACAAATAATTATTTTTCACTGTCCTTTTGTTTAGGTATCTATAATTCATGACCATTCACTTTTTGCTATCCTTTCTAGGTATAAAAAAGACAGGGGAGGTTTGAGGCGATTTTGAGGAGTGAATATATCCCTTAGAAAGCTGATTGTCAATAAATGCTTTGACTTCATCTTGTTCTTGGGGGCTGAGTTTAATTAGATGCCCCTTCTTTGGCATGAAATTGGGTTTAAGATCTACCACATGGTCCCATGGTTTTCATTCAGGCATTCTCTCGCTTGCCTTTTTGGAGAAGATGTCTAGATAGTTGTGGTATTCTGCAGGTACTAATTTGGCAGCTTCTGCAGCATCTGGGACGTCTATAAGGGATTCTATTTTTTGTACATGGTATGCATAGGTGACTTCATGCACTTCTGCTTGTGTACGTGCCAGGTGTTTTAGTGCTGCATAACTTGGTGGACACTTATCCATGTTGACTGTTCCTTTGATCCAATCTATCATAGGGTTGTGATTTCTGAGCCATGTATATCCTAGAATGAGTTGGTTTTTTCCCAGGTTGGTAATGTCAGCTTTTACTTTTTCACAGTGCCCTTGATAGTCTATGATAAGCGAGGCAGTGTACACAATTCCTTCTGCTGAGTTTATTGATCCATCTACATTGTAGATTGGTATCACCATTTTGAGAGGTTGCATTGGAATTTGATTTTTCTTTGCCCATGTTTGGTCAATAAATATGCCTATGGCACCACTGTCTAGCAGGGCTTGGCATTCTGTTTTTGTGGTTTTTGTAATTATATCAATTTTTACAAATAGCTTGTGGAGTGGTTTTAAAGTTCTTATGCGTTTCTTCATCAGATTCGAAGACAAGCTATTTTTATTTTTTGTGTAAGTGGAATTAAGCATCACTTCCTGGTGACCATGCTCCTTATCGGAGTTCGCTGCTTCAGTTATGGTATCTGGTAGGCTACCACATCAAGATACCAGAGAGGAAGTACAGGAAGAAGGGAAACTGTCTATATCTATATTGTTATCGAAAAGGGAAAAACTATTCAAAGTATATAATGGAGATGGATAAGCACTATCTTGGTATTGCACCCTCAGTCTATTTGGAACTAAGTTAAAGAAGGAACTATTTAATGAAGAAATGAAAATGGAGTCCATATTGGTCAAACTATTACCTGATATAGTTGACCCTACTCTTTTCCTTGGTGTGCCTTGAGATCTTTAAAATATGCCTGGGCAGCGTCAAAGTCCATACCACATATGGTGGCTTGCCAGTTAGGTTGCCCAGCTGGTCTAGGGTTGGAAAGAGTTGTGAGAGGGGCGGGTGCGGCATATTGGTTTGTTTGAGCAGTTCCTTCTGCGGCATGCACTTTCTTTGACTTGAATTGGGAATATTCCTTTCCGTGTCCCCCATGTCTAAACCCACATTTGTTGCAGGCCATGCTCTTGGCCTTGCAATCTCTTGCCATATGGCCTTCTTTGCCATAGTTGTAGCAGCCACAAGTTGACTGGCCAATGTCTTCTCGGTTGTTGGAGTTTATGTGGTCAATGTCCATGGTGTTCAGATTGTATCTTGATTGGTTTACTTGGAACCAGGATTCAAAGGATTCTATTGCATTGGCATATTTTTGTACCACAGCAATGAAGGCATGGAGGCCAGCAGGCCTTTCTTGTTGCATGAACATATATCTGATGATGTCTTGTCAGACTGATTGCTCAAGAAGCATGACTCCTGTACCTTCTTTGACTTGGGCTTGGTCGTAGAGGGCGAGCCACTGGGTGAGAAACACTTGGGTCTGTTTATTGCAGCCCTGCTTTCATGCTATTAATCGCCTGGTGGCAATTTCTTTCTCATTGTCAATTCTAAATCAGTCATTGAGGAGTTTCTCGATTTGGCCCAGTGAGAGCCATGGCATGTTGTTGTCATGCCACTTCTTGATTTTGGTATGGGCCCATGCTTCCACACCATTTTTGTCCTTTTCTCTAGATTTGACACCTATTCTGGAGAAGACCACGAGGTTCCAGTCCTTTTGGCTGCCCAACCATTGTTCGCTGAAGATTGACAAATTGGTTTCTCTAAAGACCAGCATCTTGGTCCACTATTCATCAAACTTATTGTAACTCCTGTCGAACAGTCCAGGGTCTTTTACTACTTTGGCATGTTTTGACTTCGGCTCATCAAAACTATTTGCGGTGGGGTGATCCTCTTCTCATTCCTCATGCTCTTGGTTCAGCCGGGCCTCTAACTCTCAATTTCTTTGTTTGGCTGCTGTTAGCCGATCCATTGTTTGCTGTAAGAGCTCACTGAGTGATATGAGCTAATCAGCGAGTTGGTGCCTGCTGCTTGTTGAGGAGCCTAGGTGATAGTGGCTCATGGTGGAGGTCGGCATCTTGGAGTCCATGGGATCCATCGAGTATCCTTCAATTGTCATTATAGTTGAACTCAATGTGTAATTGGTAAAAGTTGATTATATCATTGATGAGTACTGGTGTTTTGTCAAGGCAATATTTGAGAAACTTGTTTTATAACCAGTTAGGGAAGTTGGGGGCAAATTCTATTGCATAGGGGACGTCACAGACTATGACATTGTTGGGATCAAAGTCTTCATCAATAGGAAGGCAGTGTGAGATGTCAGAGAAGATAGCTATGTAATTTGGGTTTCTGAGGGCATGCCAATCGTCACCATATAGGTTGGAAAAGTCCATGCACTGGGGGGGTCTGTAAAATAAAACTCATATGCATTGCAGTCGCACACTAACTCCACAATTGTCAATGGTATGGGGGAAACTGGATTCTGCCTGGCTACGGCTGATGTTTTAGTACACCAAGACTGCGAATCTTAGAACCATAGAGATCATGATGTGGTGTTTGCCCAGTTGTCTCTGGTGCACTGATCCACTTTGTGCCAAGGGAATTATCCAATTTTTTTGGCAGACGGAAGGATACACTCAAATGTGTTCTATCCCATCAAAGTGAACCGAGACGATGCTAGACCAGTGTATAGATGCAGTGGAAACTTGGTCACAGTCCAAGTATGGTCACGGAATAACTGCCTTTCTATTTCAAGGTAGAGCCTTATCACTGGCTATCGCAAGGTCTCCCTTAAGTCTGGGATCCAACTATGAATCAATAGAAAGGGCAGTAGTAGTGGTGGCATGTAATAGTGCCAGTGAGGTAAAGTAGTAGTTTGAAGAGTCTGTTCTTATGAAAGCAACCAATAGCTGTCCATGACTAGGTTACCTCGATAATCACAAACTATAAGTGGGAGCAGGTATAGGCTAGTGGGGAACTAACCAGAATAGACTGAAGTCTGCTGGTCATTATATTCAAGTATATATACTATTTACATGATGTGCACAGACCACTGTAGGGCTGGTACTATTACAATGGTACTTACTAATGTATACTATATGTGGCTATAGTATTCTCATGAGTATGGGAGTATTCCCATGAACGAGGTTACCATGTGTTAGTCTAGAACTATGATGTCATCAATAAGAGATAAAGTCACATGATGTCACATGACTGATCATGTGACAAATATCAAGTCACATGATCAAGAAAATGGAGAAGATAAATAGAAAAAGTTAGGTTACAGAGTAGGTTCGTAACATGCATGAGGTGTACATATGGTGGTCTAGCCCTATGATGTCATAAATAAGCAATAAGGTCATGTGAGGTCACATAACTGATCATGTGATGAATATCAAGTCACATGATCATGAAAAATACTATTGATAAAGGAAAAAGTTAGGTTCTGTATAAGGATTATAACATATGTGTGATTTTTGTTGATGCAAAGCCACCAACTGCTGAATTCATTAAAGAACATGCTAAACCTTTGCTGATATAAAAAAAAAAAGTTCTGAATGCATTGCTCTGGTTACAAATTCATAATTCTTTATATTCTAATGTTGTAATTGACTGCAATACTCTGAATCAATTGCAAAATGAACAGATTCTTCTAGTATATGTTGAACATATCTGTGACTATACTGCTTTGGATAGTTTGACTTCTCAATATGATGAAGATGAAAACTAGGATTCTTTCCACCAATCAAGTCAGACCACTTTTGATTCAGTAGTTATTACAGATGTTGATCAAGACAGTAGTCTTAAGGATCAAAAGCTTGCAGCTTTAAGGCATCTATGTGTTAAAGGTGGTGTATATTTGTATTCCCTATGGAATGCATACCATGAATGGATTTAAAAATCCAATATTGTTATCTGCCATATATCCAACTTTGTTTCCATATGGCATCGGAGGTGCAGAACATAGCAATCAACAAATCTGTCTCTTTTGAACGCCAAGTTAAACATCTCCTTAACTTACAAGATATGTGTTTCCAAGAACATCATTCCTTTCTTTTCTCTGTCTTCAATATATTATAATGACAAAAAGCTTTGTTATATGAAGCATTGAAGATTAAACATACTTCTTTTCAGCAATCTGCTAAAATATTTGCTCAGATCTCATCAATGACTGTTTATATAGTTGCAGAATGAATAGCTTCTGAAGAGCATCATATAAAAGAACTTTTGGATTGTATGAACAGTATCACTAAGTATATTGATGGTTCAACAGCTTCATGACTCAATATGCATAATGAAATACATGTATTGATGATTGATCTTGGTTGTCCTACTTTCAATATCACAATAAATCCTGCAGATGTCTATGATCCTCTTGTAAAATACATTTCTCAGGATGACTGTGTTTTCCATCTATTTGATCATGCTCACATTCCTACTTATTAGGAACAATCAAATCTAATTTCCAGAAATCCTATTGTAGGTGCTACCTTCTTTGATAAGATGATGGCTGCTTTCATTCAATACTTACTTGATTGAAAGTCAGAGAAGCAACATGGTGGACAAGATATCCTTGGTACTGTAAATGGTTTTTATGGTTGTGTTGAAGCACAAGGTTGAGGAATCTTACATTGTCATATGTTAGTTTGGATATCAGGAGGATTGAGTCCAGACATAATTAGATATTGAATATGATAATCATTTTCATGAACAATTACTTTTTATTTAGATGACACAATTAGTAATTTCATTCCAAATGATCCTGGTCCAGAGATAGATGTTCCATCTTCACATTTTCATGCTTGCTCTGTTCCTAACATCATACAAAGTACTATTTCTGATGACATCTCATTGAAACAACAGAAAGATCTACATAATCTAGTACAGTCTTGTCAAGTACATACTCATACACATACATGTTTCAAATATTGGTATGGATCACCTGAACCTCAAGAATGTTGATTTAACTTGGGGAATTCTCATGTTCAGTTAGAAAGTATCTTCAATAATGAAACAAAAGATCTATGCCTATGTTGTTTAGATGGTTTTGTTAACAACTTCAATTTCATAATCTTAGAGGCTATGTGGTGCAACATGGATCTTAAGTTTATTGTGTCTGGTGCTGCTGCAAAGGCAGTATTGTACTATATTACAGACTACATCACTAAATCTCAACTGAAAGCTTATGTTGCTTATGCTGCATTGCATCTTGCTGTTCAAAAACTGGATGAAATGGATGCCAATGAAGATGATTTCTGCATTCATGCAAAATGATTACTTCAGAAATGTTCTTTTCATCTTTTATCTAATCAGGAATTATCAGGACAACAAGTAGCAGCATATTTAAAAAGTGATCATTACACAAGTCATTAATATATTTCTATATTCTGGTCTTTATTTGAAAATGCTATCAATCAACTTGAGTGCAGTCCAGAATGTTATCCAGAAAATGTTATCATTGATGATAACACACATGTACAACAAGAAAGGATGCATGATGACTATGAAATAAACAATCAAATAGTCTACATCAAAAAACTGAATCAATTTCTGAAGATGAAGTTATTGTAGATATTGGTGAAAACAACAACTTGGTTATAAAACCTAATGTTGTGAGTGATTACATTCTTTGTAGTAATCTACTTCAAGACATTTCTGTATGGGACTTTATTTCCCAGATATACAAAATTAGAAATCCAAAATCAAATAAATAGCATACAACTTTGTCTTTATATAATGATTCAGATGAAATAGTTGAAGACACTGATTTACAGCTTCATCAACATTCTATTGTTACTTCCATTAGCAGTAATGACTTACTGAATAATACTAACTGACAAAGACCAAAGTGTGAACTTCAGCCTAATCATCCAGAATCAAATACTCATCATCTTGTTGTATGTTATCCTAATAAAAAAAGAGTGCCTGTTCCAATTGGTCCTCCATTGCCTCATCGTGATCATGAAAATATATATGCAAGATACTGTAGATTGATGCTGATATTGTTTAAACCTTGGCATTCTATGCAAGATCTCCAGAATAGTGATCAATAATGGAATGAAGCTTTCTGTATGTTTGAAGATACTATACATACATCATTGAAACTATGCATGGACAACATTCAGTTACTTCATAAATGTAAAGACAGTTGTGATAACCATCTACAACAAATGCAATTACACAGAGAAATAAAGACTAAAATAACTGAATTGCCACCTGAAAATTCAGATACTGAACAGATAGTGGATGACCTTGAATCTGTTTCTCAACCAAATGAAGATGATCTGAAAGCTGCTGTTCTTCATCACCTACAATCAATAGACATTTCTCAATCTTTATGTATATCCAATAGCATTGACAATATCCTTTGATGATTGCATGCTCTTGATGACAGTGCTTTGTTTCACTATTCAAAGAGCAATGGAATCATTTCTAATTCAGAACATACTGTATACAGTCAAGCAGATAAAGCCATTTGGAAACATAAATATAGTCTTCAATGTCAAAACCTTAAAACAAATGCCTGTCAGTCTATTATGTCTCCCAATATAACTAAATTGGTTTCATCTCCTGAGTCACTTGTATTTCCACCACATCTTTAGTGGATACTGCTACTCCCTCACCCTCACCTTTTTTGAGCAATATAGCTAATCAGATAGAATCAACAAAAGAGCTCATAAACTACTTAAGCCTTTTTTACACTTTGAATGATGCCCAACTTCATGTCTTCCACTTGTTACATAATATTCTGACAGTCATTCAAATATACCATTGCAAATGTATATTGGTGGTCCTGGTAAAACTGGAAAATCCAGAGTAATTAAAGCACTATCACAATTTTTGGATGAATGTAATAGTTCTCACAGATTGTGCCCAACATCTTTTACTGGTGTTGCAGCACAAAACATAACAGGTATGACATTACATTCTGCTCTACATCTTGAATCTCAAAAACATTCATCCAAAGTGATAAATGAACTTGTATCAATATGGCAAGGTATTGATTATCTTTTCATAGATGAAATATCTATGATAGGTTGTGCTTTCCTCACTCAGATTAGTGAGAGTTTATCTATAGCAAAAGGAAACTTATCTGCCTTTGGTGGAATTAGTATTATTTTTGCAGGTGATTTTGTTCAATTGCCTCCTATAAGGCAAACCTAATTATATTTCACAATAGATACATCCACCATCACTACAAAACATGGTCAGAATGCTGTTTTTGGAAGATTATTATGGCTATCTGGCTATCTATAGACACTGTTGTAATGCTCACTGATATCATTCATCAAGGAGGTGATGACAATTGTTCTTACTATGAAATCTTAAATCAACTTTGATTTGGTACTTGTTCACAGTCTGATGAACAAACACTATACACTTGACTGCTCAAAAATATCACTGCCAGTAATCATTCAAAAACTGACAATAACATGCAATGGACAGATGCACCATTCATTGTATGTGACAATGATATCAAAGATGCTCTAAATATTCAAGCCACAAAAGCATTTGCTCATTGCACAGGTCAACAAATTTAATGGTACTATGCTCTTGATGTTATTTCTGGAAAATGCATCACAGATGCTGCACTACAACAACATCTAAATGAACTTAGCAGTGCTGAAACAAGTCAATGTCTTGGAAAACTTCCCCTTGTTTAAGATATGCTAGTCATGACTATGCAGAACTTTGATGTTTCTAATGGAATTGTCAATGATTGCATTGGAAGATTGAAATCAGTATGTTTCACCACTGATGAATTTGGATGTCATCATGCTTATTCTTGTATTTTGCATGAAATCTCCTCTATATATTCTCCTCTGCAAAACCTACCAAATTTTCATGCACCTATACTTGAAGATTCAATTGACCTCACTTGCTATCATTCCCATTCTGGTAAGAAATGTATGACACATGGAACTCAATTACCTATTCTGCCTGCATTTGCTATAACTGCTCATAAGTCTCAAGGTCAAACAATGAAGAATGCAATTGTTGACCTTAAAGGTTATACTAGTTCTGAAAGTCCTTATGTGATGCTCTCTAGAGTTCAATCACTTCAGGATTTATGTATTTTACAACCCTTTTCTAAGAAACAACTTTCATGTAGATCAAGTGAAGACAGAAGATAAGAAGATTCTCACCCTGCTATAT
Source organism: Garcileccinum viscosum (assembly GCA_038090455.1). NCBI lineage: Eukaryota > Fungi > Basidiomycota > Agaricomycetes > Boletales > Boletaceae > Garcileccinum > Garcileccinum viscosum. Next base: position 15,397 of record JBBPMT010000208.1, read on the forward strand.
CCAACCTTCATTCAATGCTGAAATTTGGAACAGAAGCAGAACAAATGTATGCAAATGACAATCTTAATACATTCAACCATACCTTGAAAGTCAATATCATTCCTCCAGTTCACAATACACCTTTTCAACAGAACATCACCCAACTAAATACTATACAGGCAGATGTCCTGAAATTTTCCATTATGAATGAACAAAGAAAATGCATTTAAAAAAGGAAAATTGAAGACAGCTCAATCATTGCTGTGCAGCCAGCTCTAATATCACCTCCACAACAACTTGAAAGTCATTCAATTGATAACATTCAATGAAACCAGATCAAGAAATGTAAAATCTATGAGGACACACAACCTGAATAAAATCATAATTGTGTCATACTTTATCATAATGTTTTTTAGCTACAGCTTCATTGTTTCCCCTATTCAGGTTTAATGTTCTACCACTACAGAGTATAGATAGTTCTCAATTGCATCATTTATGACTGCTTTGCTGACTACATACACATCTACACCCCTCTTTTTAGGAGGGATGCTAGACTCCTATCCTACTCCTTTCACTTCCACTATAAGTGACTTTGATGCTCCTCCTTCCATTCCTCCATACTTGATGGAGGAAAATATAGAGATATCTGAATCTGTCAAAGTGGAGTCACCATCTTCACTTTCTTTTTCATCCACTCCGACTATTGAAGAAGAAAAGAATGTAAATGATTACTTTGTGAAATGTGCTGCTTTTGGTTTTGATAACCTTGTCCTTCAAAATCTTGCATGCATAAAAGATCAATGCTTCATTCTCAGCAATGTGACCATAGGCAAAGACTTTATAGCTCCCACACAAGGTAAAAATTATGACTAGCTTCACATCATACATATTCATCTTTGCTGAAGGAAATAATTCTAACATTACCTACCAAACTGTTGACATCAATGAAGTTACTGCAGAGTATCACCCTATCCTCATTGGAGAAATCCTTCCAGACAAGCTCAGAACCAAATTTTTCACCAAAGGAACATACTACATGGGTCTTGCTGACAATGTCTATATTCTCATCAATAGCAATCACTTTTTTCTTATCACCCTTTTAGCTTTTGTTTATTAACAATAAGACAAAAGTTAAATGTATCTTTGCTCCTTGCAAGGAACAGGTGCTTCCAATAAATTGTCTAATCTTTTCCACAATCAAATCACCACCCTCACAAACATTATTAACAACAATCAAGAAATGGTATAAAAGAGTAACAACATTATTCATCTTTCTCTGTTACACCACTTACTTTGTTACTGAACATATTTCATAGGGTATAACATTCAAAGAATGAACAACTAATTGTGCAGAAGAAGACTTGGCAGAGCCTAGTGTAATCCTTGTATATACTGAACCAATCTACATTGTTTGTTATCCTATTCTCTTTCTCTTTCTACTCCATTCTAATAACTACCAAATTCAGATTCCAAAACCTTCATTTCAATTTCTGACTCTCCAAGGCAAAAAAATATCAAAGTTGAGGATGGAATCCTGACTGCTGATCTTGAAAAGAGTATGTGTTTCATCTCCAAATATATTCAGAAACTGATCAAATGTATCATAGTCATATTGAATACTATGTACAACCCTCACAAATTACCTGATTACAGAGGTGACTTGTACCAACACCAATGCAGTCTACTCTGTCAGCTCAATCTGTGTGATGAAGATAACCACCTTATTCCTCCTTCTCACTGGTATAAGATATTCCATCCTAGTACTTTCATATCTGTCTCCACAACTATACATACTTATGTTTGGCCAAATCAATGAGTACATAATTCTGCTTACTTACATCTGATCACATACTTATTATTTCATAATGCAGGTGTACAATATCATTGGCCACTCCTTCCAAGTGCTTGACAGTTCCCTCCTCAAAACAGAACAACATTACTAAGTACACATCTCTATTAATGCCATTGTGGGATCTTTTGATGCCATCTCAAATGTCATGGTTGACTTTTCAGTCAGAAAGTGACAACATGCAGACAACTAAACAAAATCATCAAAACACTATAGTTTTTTAGTCTGTTCCCCCTAAAAAAATGTGTTTTCAATTTCACATGCCTGATTATATGATACTTTTTATTTTCATCACTCCCACTTTCTGGAACATGCTTTAGCTATCTACTTTCCTTCATTGTATTAGTTTCACAAGAAATAAGTTTCACCACAACTGATTATTGTCATGTTCACAAAGATTCAGCCTAGTAAATAGCATATATCTTCTACTCACTACATGCATGCACAAAATATGTAATTGTCATAATGTAGTGGGCTTTGCTGTACAGTCAGCCCTAGATTATATATATAAGAGGCTGCTTTTTGAACAGACTCCCCATCTTGTCCACTTGTGTATTTCTGCATTAAGATCTGACTCTTACTCTTTATCTTTCAGTTCAGTAGTTCAAGTCCTGTCAAGCACATCTCATAACAAAAGTGAAGGAGATTTAAAGATTAGTTTCAGATTCCAGATGATGAGTTGCTTCATAGTAATAGTTGCATCCAATCATTCTGTTGAGCTTATGGAATACATGAAAAAATAATTATCATGATAAGACTACCTCAATTGATCAGACTATATTTGCAATTGCCAAATTTTCACAATAAGATTAGTTCAATATAGATGAAACTGCATTCAATCCTCAGCATATCATCAATTATCTCTAAATAGAAGTTATTAATTATTTTATTTCAGTACACCTCCTGATTGGAGCCTTGTTATGAAGCAATTGAGAAGTAAAAAGAAAAAAGAGGTTTTGCATCTGTATTGCACTGGCTTGCAATGTAGACAAGCAAGAGACTCAATCCTTTCTTTATCAGAATAGCTGCAAATTTTCATTCTTTCAAGCAATAGACTCCAAAACAGTATGGATTTTATTATTGAAATAACAGAATGCCTGAATGATATCAGAGTTCTCTGAAGAGTGCATGAACAGCTGTTTATCACACAATATATATATATATATATATATATATTCATTTGAATTAGGTGTATGAAACATCTTGATATCAAGATGAAGCAATATGCTATTGATTGTAATGAAGTAAGTGACTCTGAGATTTACAAAATCAATATTCTTGAGTCAATGTCCATGGCAAAGGAGGCATAAGATAGCATAACCCCTGACATAATCCATAACTATTGAAACCACACTCAAATTCAACCACAAGTCACTACTTCATAAATATAATCAAAATTAATCACTCCAATAAAAGAGAATCCTTTGTAACTAGCAGATCTGGTTCACTGGTATCAACCAACCTTTCATTATCTTCCCAATCCATGATACCTTATGCTGATTCTATTATGTGGAATATCATTTATAGATTTGCAGCAAGTGATTTTTCATTGCAACATGCAAAAATTTGATTTGAGGCACATCTCAGGAACTGCTACATTGATACAGACTAGCAGCCAGCTCTTAAAGCTGCTATGGATCATGCCAAGAATACTATTGATGCAGTATTGAATGCTATTGAACCTCTGGAAGACTGAAATACACTATGAAAGCTTGTCCAAGTCTAAAGATTCAAATATCACTCTATTCATCCAAAATTTCTCAACTCAAGGAGAAAGTATAGCTTCTGGAAAGTGTTTACACTCTTCAATTATGCAATCATGTTTTTGGCACTTTACCAACTCTTTCTATACTTCTAGAGCTACCTAAGGAGATCAAAGTTAGGTTTGGCTTATTATTGAAGATCAATCAAAGTGATGAGGCAATCTTGGAAGCTGTATATCAAGAGATGGATATGGCATCAGGAATGCAATCAAAATTGATGATGATGACAACAACAATAATCCAGCAAACTCATTGGCAATCTTGCACACTAATATAATTGCACTACACCAGCAGCTTGAGCAAGCAGCTCAAAAATATGGAGATATAGAGGAATTGGTTCATTTATCATGCTATTTTCATCAATTTCATGGTAAACTACAATGCCAGGTGCTTCCTACTGCTAAATAGACTATATTAAACAGGTTCATCCATGCACATTCTGATTAGTATATTTATGTTATTGCATACAGTTCATCATGAGAAATATAACCAATCATGAGAAAATACAGTGGCTCAAAAAACTGTCTGCATGTTTGCACATTTTCCACTAATGCTGATAGCCCTCAATAACCTCCTAACATGAACATAACCATGAGTCTATGAAATGGAGTATAGACTCTTGGCTTTCTATTGGTGCAAGGGTCAAGAGATTTGGATAAAATCTAATGAAATGGCAGCAATTCTAAAGTGATTGCTCATTTAGACAGTTTTTTAACTTTAAGTTTTGGTTATATACATTGAACTCTAGCATACTGTAATGTGGTTACATACATGTGGTAATGGTTCTATTATGTCACCTTTATGTAAGTGGATGTCAGACAGCATATATAAACCCAACCATTCCATGTTTATTTTCCCACCATCACCATGAAACCAATCTCTGCTTCTCAAAGAAACAATATCATTTCTCTTTCCTCCTCTGGTATTTCCTCCAGAAAAGTTTCTTCCCAAACTGGCCTAGGGAAGTCTACAGTATGCCAGATTCTTCTTGAACTCCAGCCAAAGAGGACTAGGCTTCATGGTGGCCATTCCTTGAAGCTTACTCCTACCAATAAGAGAGCTATTGTTTAGTAAATTATTACTGGCAAGGCCAGAAATGCTGTTCATGCCACTCAACTTATTAATTCCATCATTGATACTCCTGTCTGCCCCCAGACTATCAGAAACACTCTCAAAGAAGCCTTCTTAAAGGCTGTGGTGAAGAAGAAAAAAACCCTGCTTTCTAAAAGTCACAAGAAGAAGATTAGCCTTTGCTCTCAAGTATCAGCACTGGATTATGCAGGACTGCAAAAGACTTATATGGTTAAATGAGACTAAAATCAATAGGATTGGATCAAATGGGCAAGAGTATGTATGGAAAAAGAAGGGAGAGGGGCTGATTTCTAGAGAGATCCAAGATATAGTCAAGTTTGAAGGAGGTTTCTTGATGGTTTGGGGCTGTATAGAGTGGAGTGGAGTTGAGGTTTTGAGTAAGGTGGAGAGAAGGATGGATGCTAAACAGTATGTGGCCATTTTGGAGCAGGGATTGCTAAAAAGCATAGAAGAATCTGGAATCCCAGAAGATGACATTATCTTTCAACAAGATAATAACCTAAAGCATACTGTATCTCTAAAAAAGCCCAAAATTGGCTTGAAGAGCAAGAAATCAAGCTTCTGGGCTGGCTTGCACAATCTCCAGACCTTAATCCCATTGAACACACTTGGCAACATCTCAAGAGATCTCTTTCAGCCTATGAGAGTGCTCCTATAGGAGTTCATCAACTATAGGATAGAGTAGTGGAGCAATGGAGGAAACTTGATGAGGAGCAGTGTCAAAAATGTATAAAAAGCACGCCTAGAAAGATTAAAGCAGTTATTAAGGCCAAAGATGCTCATACCAAGTACTAGATACCTAACTTTATATAAAGTCAAAAAACTGTCCGAATGAGCAATTACTTTAAAATTGCTGCCATTTCATCAAATCTTGTTCAAATCTCTTGACCCTTGCACCAATAGAAAGCCCAGAGTCTATACTCCATTTCATAGACTCATGATTATGTTCAGATTAGGGAATTATTGAGGGCTATCAGCATTAGTGGAAAATATGCAAACATGCAGACAGTTTTTTGAGCCACTGTATCAACATGCATATCCATCCTAATACATCAGAATTTTGCTGGTCCCAACACTCTGCATTATAAATATATCTACTATATATAATATATGTCATAATAGATATTATGAACTAGTATATTTATGATACAGAAATGAGCATAGTTTTCTTTATGATAATGTAGATCTCAAACAGAAAATAGAAATGTATGATCAAGTATATCAATAATAGACATGGATGATGATATATATCATGATAGATGTTATGAACTACTAAATTGATGATATGGAAATGAACATAGTTTTTTTATAGTAGTGTAGATCTGAAATAGAGAATAGAAACCATGTGTATTATTTATGACACCTAGAAACCATCCTGAAATAGATGATAAATTAACTCATAATAAATCAATATTATCCACTTCATGAAAGAGAACAACTTGATCACATATATCTTAATATTAAAATTTATCATATTGAGCAGTAAATAAAATTTGATAATATCTATTACTACTTCAAAGGATCAGCCACCTTGGTCAAAGGAAAAATTATGAGAGAACAGATCAACATTTCCATAACTTGAAATAAATTATTTTGCTTACCAACCTCTACATAGAGTATCTAGCATGACCAAAAGAATCATGGAAATTATAACTCTGAATGTATAAGACAATCATGCTAATATTATAAAAGTTGATTAAATTTTCATTGATTTTCTAATGGCTTATATTGTCCTAATCACTTTCAAAATGCAGATCCATTCATATAATACTGTATCCCCATCACTTTTGGCCCATGAGCCTCTTTATATACAGTGGCTCAAAAAAGTGTCCCAATGTTTAGCTATTTTGAAAGGATTTGACATTTGCAAGTAAATCAGAGGGAATTAGCTCTAACACTTGCTGAGTCATTAATAGCCCTAACCCTTGCCTTGAATATGAGCTCTGGGTCATGTGATTTGGTTCCCATGGCAGTGAGATATAACCATTTCAAAATAACATGTC